>VZTQ01005253.1:0-17113 GCA_013400755.1 Pelecanoides urinatrix
TGCCAACGAACTGGCGTACGACGTTGGTGCGCTTTGTACCAACTTCCACCACATGGGTCGCACGCACTGGACATCATCTGCATCTTTGGGTGTTTGGTTGTTGTCCAAGTCACTATAAACCACCTCCAGCATGCCTAGTTCTCTCAGGTACTGGATACCTCTCTCCATAGTGGTCCATTTGCCTAGGCGATATATAACATCTTCCTTGAAGGGATACCTTTCCTTCACAGCTGACAGCAGTCACCTCCAGAGGACATTGTTTTAGTCACAAATCCAAAACATAGCACCATACAAGCTTATTTAAAGTAGTACCACATATTGCCACTTAAAATATCTAAGTAATATAGCATATTTCATATCAAACCATATTTTCACAAACGTAGTATGATTCTGTCCAAAGTACCTCCTGTATCGTACTGATCACCTTAATTTCTAATTAAGGTAACAAATAAATAAATAAATGACTCACCTATGGAAGATATTAAAGCATTGATTCAAAGCATTTCACACAAGAAATGCAATAAGAAATTTTCCTTTTCTCATTTCCTCCGAAGTTTGCATTGGTATCATTAGGATCTTCATTTCTTGAGAAGCAGTGATGGATTCTCTCTTGTAGTATGGAGTATGGTATGAATCTGTGAGGATAACCATGGGGACTTTGTGCCTGCAGTGAGCCGTGTACCCTTTAGCACCCTGACTGGATGCAACTGGATTCTGAAGGTTTACACAGATGACCTCAAGAAATCTCCAGAAAACAGAGGTCAAAATTGTCATCAAAAAGTTCAAGGAATAATAATTGCATATCCCATTGCAGACATGCTCTCTCAACACTTGGGTTGACACTGGGCTCTGAGTAACTGGAAAATAAAATTCTATAGCAATTCAATAGTGATAAGAGCTGAATATAGACAGTCAGATAAGGAAAAAAAGAGGATGTGTCAGATTGGGTTGAACAAATCTCTACTTTTTTTTTGTTTGTTTTAAATAATCTCAGAAGATTTTTTCTAATTTAATTTGAAATTTGTATACCCTCCAAATATGTGTAGATACTAACATATTTCAAAATTCTTCTGTGCCCAAGGAGGGATGTCTAATGCTTTTAAATGACAATTTTAACTGTTAAATAACATATATTGATAAATAAGTGCATCATCTTATGTAAAACATTAATGTTGCATGATTTCATATTACGTAGAAAGACTATATGCAAAATAGAATAAATTTGTATCTGAAGTTTTGACAGTCCTATTAGTAGCAAGAAATGAGCACAATATAAAAGCAATGTGACGAAAACAGGGTTTCAAACACTAAAAAGACAATCTTTTTATATGAATAGTTTTGTTAGTGGTAGCAACTTCTAGTGAATTGAAAAGTTACCCTAAACTATCAAAATATATTAAGGGGGTGAAATGGGAATACAGATTGTGTATTTTTCCAAAAGATCCAGTTCAAATTCACACAGAAATTAATTCAGGGAAGCACTATCATCTGCATTATTCAAGTTATCAGTATGAATGCTTATGGTTTTATAATCTCTGAATCTACAATAAATAAAAAGACATTTTAGAATAACTTGCAGTGATGTTTGTTATTCTGATATTAACTTTACATGACCCTGATTAGAAAGGAGATCTATGCGCACACACAAACACAGATATCTATAACTACTATTGTCTGTCAACTGGGGTAAACAAAATCCAAGTGATTAGGTGATTTTATGTATCAAAAATACCTATTTGCTCTTTTCCCACGAAGATATTAGATAACTGTCACATTTCACACTCCAACAGAGACAACCCAAAATACTGACTTTCTCTGTCATCTATTGTTTTCAAGCAAAAATTAGGCTGAGTGAAAATATACAAATACCTACCAACCCACTGGGGAAGGGGAGGTCACTGTCAATCCATTATAGCTTACACGTGTAGAGAAAATATTTACAGGAAGTAATTTTGTCTTTACCAAGAACATCTGTGTACGTCAGTTCTCACCCTTGGATAGCTGAAAGCAATGGGACATCTCTTTGCAGATGACTGAACATTAGAAGGAGACTGTCATAAAAGCAAACTTTTAAAGCATTGCTTCTTATGGAACGCACTTGGGAAATGTCATGTCTGAGTTCACCAATGCTTTCATGGACATGACCAGCCTTACCCTGGGCTGACCCTCAGCCCTGCCCAGGGTCCCAGTCCCTGCCTGTGCTATGCCCATCGCTCTGCCTGTCACCAGCCACATCGCAGCCGGGACATGGACTTCCTGATCCAAGCAGGAATTTAAGCCCATGAAATGAAGAATATCAGTTATTGCAGAATGCCATTCACACAGTTATGTTGGTTTCAGTGTCAAAACAGTCTTCTTTTATTTGATTTATAATTATGTCTCAACAGCTCAACTCAATACAATCTTTGCAAAAACATGAAAACAAACTAGCCACACCTAACCCATAAGTTTTCAGAGATAAATGGTTGTTTCCATATAATTATTTAAGTTTAATATAGTTTTTATTTTATTATATTTTTAAATTTAAAATATTTTTCCACCAAGAAAAAACGTTTACTGTAAAAATGACATTTAAACTGCAAAATACATAGTAAGTTGAAAGACATTTATCAGAGGAAAGATATTATGTCTTGTGTATTTTCTCCTCAGGTTTATAATCAGAAGAAAAGTGGTACAGGCAAAGAGAAGAAGAAATGTAAAATGGGCAAGATGTGATCTTAGTTTCTGTGTGGCGGCAGTGAAAGGCCTATGGCAGAACAGAATATATAACATTATGCAGAAGTGGGAAGCTCCTTACCAGCCAGGGAATGAAAGAGAAAGAGTAAAAGAGAAGTTTGCGGAAAGGACAAGAAAAACAGTTGACTCACTTTTCCTGTTATCCAGTACAAAAATAAAGCAATTTAAAAATTAAGATCAGTTTTTATTATCACATGCAATACAGTTTACATACACTAAAATCTAACCCATTATTGTACAATACTGAGTAAACTAGCTATTGTATCTATGCTAATACAGGAAGGTTTTTCAAGTTGCTACTGAACCCTTGCTAACGAATAATGACTAACATAAACTAATGTAATGGATATATGGCAAAGGGAGAAAAAAATAACTATACCCATAAAATATAGCAGTGTTTTGCAGTATTGTTTGCTACTAATGTCAAGTAAAAACTAATAAATGCTACAATTGCTGGACCAAAATATTATTTATTGGATACTTTTTATAGAAGAGGGAATTGATTTTCTGTAAGTAAGAAATTACAGTGCACTGTGGTAGCACACATTTGAACTTGACTGAGCCCATTATAAATGCTACTTATTTATTTTTTCATCATTTTCTGCTATTTATAAATATAGTGTAGAGCTAATGAAACATACATGGGAACTGTAGGATGTGTTGACCCACAGATGCCAAATTTGCTATTTTGGCAGATCATAATATTATTATTTGTACTTCATTGTTATGTAACTATTAATTCTCTAAAGTTCTCCTGTTTCAAAGACAGTTGGGGATGATCAACACTTCATATTTTCATGAATGTCTGTAGAATGTGAATAAAAATAACAATGATCTGCAACATCACTGTGTTCCCCTGACAAGTCTCATTCTTGGCTTTTCACCTCACTTGCTTATAACAAGAATTTCTTTAGCAATAAATGGTAGAAGATAAGACAATAAATATGGAAAAAGAAAGGTAATTAATTAATTCTATGAAATCTGACAAAATTAGGCTAAATCCATTATCCATCAACATACACAAATCAGGATAATGTCCAAAGTACGCTCTGAAGGATGTCATTAAAACAGTACTTGTTAACAAAATCCCACAAATGCAGAAAAGGTAGGCTAACTGAAACCTATACATAAGAAATAAATGTTACTTATTTGATTTTAGAGAGCTTATGTTAAAAATATCTTTTAAAAGTAATGTGTAAATAATTAAACAAATCAAAGCTTCCTAGTCTTACTCCTGGGAGAAGCAGAATAAATATCTTTTCGTGGAAGACATTAAGTTTTTTCAAGAAAATCTAAAGGAAAATCTTTATAAGTAAATAGAAACATACAGATAATAAATCATGCTTTTTTTGTAGTTGTATTTCCCTTGGCATTGCTGAAAGATCGACAAGATTCTGGGGTGCAGCTCAGTAAGCTGCAACCTTAGAAAAGATTTAATCAAGGCCTATCCAGTAACAGTTTATCTAGTTTATATCTTATTTCCTTTATAAAATATTCCACCTGAGGGAAAGCAGATAGAATACAAAGAATCAACCACATTCATATTATGTAAAGCAGTATAATTGAGGTGTCCTGAAAAAGAGCAGCAAAAATCCATCTTTATCCCAAAAGGTGACTTTTATGATGCTCACACAAACATCTAATCCAAATTGAGGCAAAGTATTACCTAGTTTTCAATTATCTTTAGTCTTGACTATATCCTTTCTGAATTATGGCATTAGTAGCATTATTTTCAAATAATAGTAAAAAACCCAGGACGAATAGATCGGTACTGCTCAAAAAAGCAGAAATCAGTGTGCATAAGGATGGCAGAATCAGGCCTTACATGACCTTCCAGTAAGACTGAAACTTTGAAAATAGTGTTTATTATTATGCATCCTTCCCTCTTTTGTATTCTGAATTGTATCAATAGGGGAGTGTTAAACATTTATAATATGTCTCTCGACATATACTCTATTTTTATTGTAGCTGATTGTGCTTTTTTTATATTATGCATTTATTTAGATGTTTATTTGACACTTAGAGCTATGCTGAATGATTTTGCTATCTTTGCTGTTGATCTTAATGTTTCTTTTTTTTAGATTCTTATGTAAAATATGAGTAATAAAATTTGAGAAAAGTCTTACTATGTTCAGAAAAGAGATGAGGGTTTAACAATTTCATCAAACTATTTTGTGCAGCCAGTTTCACCCTTCTGTCTTCCCAGGCAACAAGTGTTTTAAAGACAACAGGATATAATCTGCTTTGTACCTGCCAAAGCCAGTTCTGCACACAGTTGCAAATTTCTATCTTGAACTTCCAAAAGTGTGATATATTACCAAATAAACTTTTTCAGAAAGAATTGCCACATGATGATTTGGCAAGAGGGATTGAGGCAAATGTAAAGATTCTCCTTAACTTAGACACCATTTTTGAGGCAAAATGTTCATCACTGCTTTTCACATTTTAGTGAAAATCAAGATACTGAAAAAGTATAGGACAAAAAGTTTCTAATAGCTTTACTTTAACAGCCCAAAGTCCTATGGGAACTTAATTGCGTGAATTTTGTCTGTCTGATCACTTGGCGTATCTGCCTCTGCCACTCATTCCTGGAACCTAATCTCTCTTTTTCTGATATTTTTCCTTAGTATAACAGCATAAAACATAGCATAGCATAGCATAGCAAAGCTTAGCATAGCATAGCATAACCTCTTCTACAACATAACAGTTTCCATTACAGGGCTTTGCCAGAAGGTGTTATACCTTCATCAGAGCAATGACACTTTGATAAAGCACT
Source organism: Pelecanoides urinatrix (assembly GCA_013400755.1). Lineage (NCBI taxonomy): Eukaryota > Metazoa > Chordata > Aves > Procellariiformes > Procellariidae > Pelecanoides > Pelecanoides urinatrix. Next base: position 5,513 of record VZTQ01005253.1, read on the forward strand.
AGTGCAATACATCATCAAGGAGCTGCATAAGGTGATGTATTGGTGTAATACATCAAAATGCCACTGCTCATGAGAGGTTTAATCCTGCTTCTGTTGAAGTCTTTGGAATATTAGCATTGAGTAACATGAAAAGAAGGATCAGGACCATACTGTGCTTTATACAAAATGACTTTTTTATCCTTGTTTTTTCATCTTTTTAAAATCTTTTTAACTTTGCCACATTTAGTATTTTAATTTCGTATTTTAATGAAGGTTTGTATTATAGGATTTAAGAGAGAAAGACAAAGTATATTATCAAATGTGTATGTATTACTCTTCCTCTCCAAAATCACCGGGGATTATGGGATAATAAAAGGAGAGGATTTTGAGTTTGTATATCTTGCACTGTGAGATTCAGAGTTTGTTGGAGGGGAATAAAAGCTTAAGCACTGGCAATGTAAAAAATATTTGTGTTGGAAATGCTGTAAGAATCTGATACTAAAACAACAGCAATAATGGCCTAGGCCAAATATCACATCTATCAGCAGTATGCTGCCCCTGACAATGCCTAAATGACACTTGCTTAGACAAGAGTGAAAAAAAAAAAACAGAACAAGCATATTGTTCTACCCAGTGTTTGGCACACTCAATGTCTTTGCTATCTTTTTTTGCCACTTTTGTGCTCAGTCTCACAGAATGCTTTTCATCTACCTTTTTACAACCTTTAAGACCTACCAAATCACCCTGGGGCAGCTCCTAGCAGCATATGCAGAGCTCTGAGATGAGATACAAATCCAAATTGTTGTTTCTTTTATGATTGAACATCACACTCCTCTGCCATTCTTAGGGCATCTTTCCAAAGAGATATCACTCTAAAAATTAGTTGCCTATCAGGCAATAATTGACTAGTGACTATATATGTTTTTATTGTGACATTTTCTGATATTGAGTTCTGGAACTGCCTTTTTCCTGTAAAGGAAGAGAAAAGGATTATCTTTCTTTGGGCTTAATATAACAGGTTCAAGATCTTTCCAGTGTGTAATTACACAGTCCTTAGTGTTATTAAAAAACATATATTCACATATATATTTTTCCTGATGTAAAAACTAATTCTGGTTTGTTATGTAATAATTATCACCAGGTTAAAGTCACCCCAGTCAGTAGAGTTTGAGGGCTGTCTATCATTTAAGTCTTTTCCAAAACATTGAGTTAGGCTTCTAATATGATTTTTTAAATAACATGTGTGACATAGACACATAAAAACTTTTTAACACCAGCTTTCTTCTAAGAAATAGTGTATATCCTATTGCAGGATGGACTTCACTATATTTTCTAGTTTATGCAGAAATGAAAACCTAAAAAACATACATATTGCAAAAAGTTCTTCTACAGTTTCCTGTTAGGATTTTCAAACCTGAAAGACACTATCACATTGCGACAATACTTACAGCTGGATGCATTAACAGCCAAAGTTTGTTATTCAGTTTTTGTATCTGTAGTAGTAAATTTCTTTAAAGAATATAATTGCCATAGACATTAATTCAAAGGAAAAACAAGCTTGGAAATAGGAAAGCTATTGAAGTGAAATTCAGAGAATTTTTGAAGCTTTTATCTATAATACTGAGTTGCTTTCAACCCCTCATCTTCAAAAAAATCCTTGAAAATGTAGCCAAATATAAATGGATGGAACATATATCGAGCAGTCTTTGAGAAACCAGTGTCTTAGTTTTTGGATTCCTGGGCACTTTCAACTCTCACAGTTTAACTTTCAGTTTTCTAATGACAAGCAGCAACAAATATGCTTTAATAAGCTCACTTTTTTTGTTCCTCCCAGAGACAAACTAAAGAAAATTAATTTACCTTTATAAACATTAAAGCAGTACACTTTTTTCTCCTGGGACTCTTTGGATATTGAAACTGTAGGATTGAAAAATGTGTTTTTCCTAAGTTTGTTTAGATACTAGATATCATAACATAAAAGGTTACTTCATCATTTGAATGTTTGAGTCACAGCATCCTCCATATACTGGGAAGAGTAACCCTTGTTAACAGGAAGATTTAGTACATATGTCAGTGTGTTCTTCTTTTTAAAACCAATAGGAATAATATCGATGACTGTAAAAGGAAATATTACATTACTACCTACTTTCATTAGAAGTCTAATGAAGGCTACTTACTTAGTGATGGAAAACTACAGTAACAAATAAGACATAGAGAAAGTCTACTTATTGTCAACAAGGTTTACTAAAAGATTAATTTAATAGGAATTGTGCATGTTTTTAGAGAGGGAATAGAAATTAGAGAGAAAGATGGGTGACTTACTCTTCTTTCTTCCAGAATTTACATCCAATAAATTTAGTTGTTAAGAGACTGGAAGAAAAATAACCTCTTAAATATCAGTTCAAAAGAATACAGCTGTCATATGGCTTACTTCTGGATTTTGATAGACAGCAATAGAAATTGAGTATATAACTCATAAAGACAGCTCAGAGATGTTGAAGTTATAAAAGCTGAAACATGCTTAACAAAAAGTGAACTTCTAAACAGATTCAGTTAAATCAGAAAATCCTTACCTGAAGGTATTCTTAAATCCATTTGCAGATATTCTGTCCGAATCAATTGGTGTGGTCATCAAGGATCAGTCACTCAAGGATCTTTTATCAGTGTAACTGCATCATTAAAATCTGAATATAGGATAAAATAACAAGTATTTTAGCCTTAAATATCAGTTTCACAACTAAAATTTATGGCCCAAAAACAAAATTAATAGAAACTACAAGATACATACAAACTTATAGAGCTGGAGGGGAGCAAAACCTTCTGAAAATTAAAACAAATTGAGAGCTGCAGGAAAAATAGACAACATGCAGCGATGACATTACCTAAGTGAAAAAGTAGCACAAGCTCTTTCTAACAGTGTCCCTTGATAGCAGAATGTTAAAAGAGTAACCACCACAAAGGAAATCTATAAGAAAAAAAAAGATGTCTACGGAGTGGTGCGTTTAATCATTGTCGAGAACAGCAGATAGTCTAGAGAAGTTTCACAATTTTTAACAACAACCTAGAAAAAAGGGCTTCTCAAAAACTTTGAATCCATGCTAATAGTTTTTATGTATTATCTGTATCAATTGACTGAAATATATACTTTAGTGAAATAAGAGTTTTCTTAATTAGATGTTAACATCAAGTGGGGGATTTTTAAAAGAACAATGACAATTCATCTAGCACTGAAGTCAGTGGGAGTATTACCACGGTTATCAGTGAAAACAGAAAAAGGTCACACTAAACACTTTTGAATATCATAACCTAAAGTCTTATGACTGTCTTTTTCTGAGTTTAAAAACTATCAAATAGAGCTTTAATGTGAATAAGCAAACAAAAGTTTACACCAGTCTATCATGCTGCTTGTTTGCAGAGTTTTCAGTAACTGCACGGGTATCTGAGCATAGATATATGTCTGTATAACTAAACATGTATAATACATATATTTTATATGCAAGTATACTTCACTTTAGGAATGAAGTCATGAATCAGTGATCGTTTTAGCAGAATTAAAATTAAAGAAACTTTCTATTGTTCAAACTTGGGAAATTTGTAAAAGTTAAATGAGCTCAAAGAGCAACAGATGAAGTAAATTCCTCATGTAAAGGCTCCAAAACAACAGGAATGGTCCATGCATTCAGCTCTTCTGCACACATGGGAGAGTATGCCCTATATCAAGAAGATGGAATAGCATTTCTTCCAGCACAAGGAGTCTATAAAATAGTGCTTTAAAGAAAATGGTACTTATATTTTTGCTCCATGGCTTAGATTAGATCAATAGAATAAGTAGAAAATTACAAGAGTCAAAGTTATAAATATTATATTGTTAAGTTGACATTCCATCTGAACTAGAGAAGAGAAAGAAAAACTAGACAATCAAACAAGTCTTTCAGGAATGGGGAAAAAAAGAATAAGAAAAAAAAACGAGACCCATATAAAAGTACTACTGTCAATTCCTAATCAGAAATTATTGATTTCCATGTGTATTGTCCTACATTTCATGGCATAAAAAAGTAAAAAGAAAGTTTTCTTGGCACCTTTGTAGTTTTACTTTCTCATTCTGTACCTGATAAGTGTTTCAATGTAAAAGTATGTTACCAAATTTCCTGTTAGTCTGTTCATGCTTTAATATATTGAACTGAAATTATTCACAATAACCATCCCTGTCAATCAAAGGCAGCAAGTTCTGCCTCCCTGAGGCCAGTTCAGCACAGGTGAAGATCAATGCCTCAGAAACAGTGATAGCAGCAAGAATTTTAAACTATAGCATCACTTAAACTGAAGAAAGGTGAGTGATTTGGGGCAAGAAATTGAGATAAGGAAACAATGAAAAGTGTAATGAGTAGAAAGAACAAGAAACATTAGTATGAAAGACCAGTGATATTTTAACAACATCTGTCTAAAAGATTGGGTAGGAGTTTTAAAACTTCAGGTTTTCAGAAGCATTTTTAGTTTCTTTTAATTCTATTCATATATAACAATGTACAATGTTCTTTCTGAAAACTTTAGATGTTAGTTTAATATTAATGTATGTAGCATAAGGCTGAATCTGCATGTCTCATTAAATAAATATAGTTTATAACAACATTACACTTCATTATCAGAACTTAATAGTTATGTAATAAAGTAGATCCTCAATTGTAGTCTGGGCTGGAAAAAGCATAACATGGCATTTGCTTATGATTTTACATTTTGGTGCAATGAACTTCCTGTCTGATGTCAGTATCTATTAATCACCTTAACTGAAATATAGCAATATAGAACAATATAGAATATTTCTTTATTCAGAGAGGCATGCTTAGTGATCAGATTGCATCAGTGACAAGTTTTTTCAGAAAAGGTATTAATTTACTGTTTCAGTGCAATGGTACTGCACTGGGACCCATGCAGAAGACATTGTGTTTGAGGAGTCAGTGATCTTGATGAGGCTATGTATGCTTTATTTAGGGCTGTACTTAGGGCATGGGAAGCCTGTATGTTACTAATATAATTGATAACTTGTAATATCTTTGGGAAAGGTAAACTGCCTGTGGATCAAGGCATGTAATGCATTGATCCTGACTGGGAGACCATTGTACATCAAAGAGTTCTTGATCCATATAACATTTAACGAGTGATTAGTCCCAGGCCTGTGCTGCGCTGCACTATGCTGCACATCCAGTATGGCCTTTTGCTGCACAAAACCCTTGGCCATAGGATAACCTCAGCCAGCTCATTGGAAGAGAGGAGCCTGTAGGCAGCTCCCTCTTGGTACCAGAGATTACGTCATCTGTGTGGCCTTGCCTTTATCTAAAAGTGCAGCAAGAAGTTCTCATGAGGCCATACTTTAGGAATAGAGTTGTTTCTTTGTAAGAAAATTATATCGTAGCTGGAATGACTAAAAAGAAGAAACTTCTGTCTGTGGACCGGATCTGCACAGCATGCTATTGGAAAATCTATCTGAGATGCATCCAATATTGCAGGAAAGCAGGGTTCCCACCATCTGAAGAAACATAAGATTTACTTGCTATCTATATTACTCTTTTTATTCTATGTTATTAAAACAGCTATTTTATGAAACCGTTTGTTGTTGGACCTTTCTTATTGGGATCCAGGAAGGACCCTGCACCATCTCTCTCCTTTACTTCCCACCCCCACTACAGAACAAGTACTTCTCTTCCCAACAAAAGCAAAAACAAAATCATAAATGTCTTTTAAGGTTCCTTTCAACAATGTCCCATACTACATAACAATAATACAGTTTCTAGACATATTGAGTCTTAGTCTTTCTGTTGCACTTTCACACTGAATGATTTTTAACCACAGAAATATTAAAATAGTTTATAGCTATTTTAATAGCTATATATAGCTATATTCAGAAGTTTATAGCTATTAATTTTAAATATTTCTTTAATTTCTAAGGAAGTTAAATGATTAACCAACAGCATAGACAGCTGACATATTTTAAGATATATGTTCTCCTAACAATTTGTTTTCCTTTGTGGCATTGTTGCGAATGAGTGGTTTTGAGTCCACTTAAAGAATCACCGTCAAAGGTATCAGCAAAAAGTGATTTTAATAGAAATTTATAAAAGCGTGACTTAACAGAATCCGATGGCAAGGTTCACTCTATTACTCATTACACAGATTAAGTATACACAGTAAAAATCATGTCAGAATTGTGTTGGAATTATTTGTACAGAGNTATTCACAAAATGATTGGCTTTAGTTATCAGTAAACTTCCATCCTGGCCACAATCCGGGGGGATCTGGGATAGTAATTATGGTATTGTTCCACAGTAACAATGGTATCATTCCACTTGAGCCACAATCCAGATGGGGAACGCTTCAGGGCTGTCAGGGATGACAAATTGTTCCCCGCTCTCACTCCTTACCTTGATCAGGTACCCATGTTCCTGGAATGATCAGTGCTGCTCCCCACCTCAGCCATGCAAGAGTGCCTGGTACGGTCAAGGGGAAGGGGGAAAATACACCACCACAGGCATTCTCTATTGCAAAGTCCATGATACCTTCCCAATTCAGAAGNTAGTTCACATACACACACACACATAGGATCCTAAAGCTAGATAAAGGTACCTGTTAAAAATGCCCCTCAAGTCTCATGAAATACTAGCGTTACATGTCTTGGCATTTCTCAATGGGCAAACGATTGAGCCCCAAGGAGTGTCTTGGCAAAGGCGTGTTTCAACCCAGGTCCCAACTGGCCTCCGAATATCACAAACTTGAGAGTTTGAGAACTCTGAGAGGCATCCCACTCTGAGGGAGATTCTGGGCGCAACCCACTGCAGCCCAGGAGAGCTCAAAAGGTCTCACTTAGGACCACTGTTTATATATTCACAAAATGATTGGCTTTAGTTATCAGTAAACTTCCATCCTGGCCACAATCCGGGGTGATCTGGGATAGTAATTATGGTATTGTTCCACAGTAACAATGGTATTGTTCCACAGTAACAATGGTATCATTCCACTTGAGCCACAATCCAGATGGGGAACGCTTCAGGGCTGTCAGGGATGACAAATTGTTCCCCGCTCTCACTCCTTACCTTGATCAGGTACCCATGTTCCTGGAATGATCAGTGCTGCTCCCCACCTCAGCCATGCAAGAGTGCCTGGTACGGTCAAGGGGAAGGGGGAAAATACACCACCACAGGCATTCTCTATTGCAAAGTCCATGATACCTTCCCAATTCAGAAGAACATATACATGATTTTCAGTTTCTGTCTCATGGATAATCATCAGCCCCAAAATCTATCAGGACCACAACCAACAAGTTATAATATCAATAGATAACATTAAATTCACACACACAAACACAAAAAATTGTTTGACCTCGAAGTTAGGTAGAATTATTTTTTGCAAGGGTGAAATCTTGGCTATATTTAGATTTCAAAGACCAATATTTCATCAAACCAGTCATAATCATGATGATGCTGCATGAATGTGTTCTGCAAGACATCTTTCTCTTTCTAGTCATAGCAGTTACAGATTAATAACTGTTTCTTATGTCCTAAAAAACAGTCTTTTCAAGTACCTGTCATGTGAGGCTCCAGCCACATAAAATAAATTCTGTCGATTTGAACACCTGGACTTTACAAATAAAAATTCTTCAAATTATGCCATATTTGTCTTTTATCTGAGATTCATCCATACACCTTTTAACAGCAGCATACACTGCCTATATATATGCTTAGCTTCTGTTAGCAAACATGCTCTACAGAAAAATCTATGAGAGGTTTGCATTACTGATAGCCTTATGAGGTTAATTTGAGATCTACATAATCTCAGGAGTGCATATCTGTTGTGCTATAAAATGTTCTACACTGCAGTTACGGAAAGGCTGTATCCTGCCTGAAGCGCTGTTCTACAAGCACAGGATTGGATGTTCGAACACTTTCTCAACATATTCTGTTGTAACCATCGGTCATAGCTTTTTGACTGCACAGAACTTAACAAGAACGTTTCCAAAGCCATGATGGAGATCTTCTTCACAAACCATTCACTATTGGAAAACAGTTTTTATGTAGCAGAGAAAACAGCAAATGGAAATGTCATATTTAAATATATTGACAAATTGTGAACACTGTGAATGCTTTCATTTATGTATGTTCTCATGGCCAACAAGCTTTTATTAAGTTGTGTACCTCAAAGAATAAAGTCAAATAACATATGCTTGGAATTTAAAGCAAGAAATTCTAAACATCACAGAATAGTAATGACTACTGTTGATTATTTCTTCCAGAATCTCTTTTTCACACTGGCCATATAAAAACCTTAAGGCTTCTGAGGTTCTTTATTGGCACTTCAGTGCCACCTGCTTAACACTCCAGTCAGTCCCTCCTCAACAGACCTCCAAGGATTCAGGCTCAGTCACAACATTAATAACTGCAGGATTTGTTCTTTATGTTCAATGCAATGGTATGCTATTCAGAAAGCTTAATACAATGTATTAGAGGCCAAACAGTACACAATGGGGTTCCAGATGTTCAGTAAATCAACCCAAAATCATGGATCCTTTTCCATTATTTTTAGGCTGTCTTTTACCTTATGAAACTCCCTTATTATTTGCTGTTGCTCATCTAGCTTTAATTTTAATTCAATAAAATTGAACATCTTCATATGTTTGGAATGTTCCAAAGGTCCTGTTCCTATCAGTGTTCAGCTCAGCACTTGGACATTTCCTATTTATATGATCTCGTTATGCAGTATTGCAGGTGTTTTGTGTCAGTTTTTGTTAGCCTTGGATTATTCTAATTGTTAATTCATTACCTAGATGCAGGAAGGATGCACGTATTTAAGGAATGCAAGTGTAAACAGATATTTCTTTTTCAGGGTCTTATGTATTATTATGGCCTACACCATGAAGAGGCAGCAGCATGGTGAAAAGAGATTCTGTACTACAGCTTTACTATTCTTTTTCCAGCAAACAAAAGATGTATGAACAAGTAATAGAAAGTCATGAAATGTTATGAGATACTGACCCAAAGACAAGCTTCTTTTTCACATAGGTCAACTAAGTCTTTTAAAACTAACTGAATAAAGAAAGTCATCAGCAAATTTTTTAGATTAAACTTGTTCAGTATGAATTTTTAAGTGATCAAATGATAAAGATGAAATCAATAAATGTTTCATTATCTGCAAATATTTTTATGAGTAATTGGAATTTTTACAGTAACATAAATAGTAAAAACCTAACAGTGTGGTGAAGTGTTATGGTTTATGCAGACATGTCACTTCAGTTTATATATTTAATTGTTTTATGCTTGCTTCTTCTCCAATAACATCTTTGAACATGGTCATTTTCTCCACCTTTACAATCAACTCACTTTTTTTTTTAAATGGATCAGTAAAAAAGTTTTATGCTGCCTTTTAAGAAAGTAAATACATTATTCTATTTGAAACTATTTGCATGTATGTATTTTTGATGCTGTTAAAATGAAAATAATAATGTGACATTTACAAAACATGATCAGTTTGTATTACCTGAGTCTGAAGGATAGAACATCAGCCTTTTTTTCCACCTATAATACAGTCTGAAATTATTTCCATTGAAAAGAAGAAAACAACAACAGTGGAAGGTCCTAAATATTATAATTCATGTCTCCAAAGAACTTAGCTCTACCTCAGCTGATCCAATAGGCATATAATAATTACAATCCAAGATATCAGTACAGTTCTATTGGCTTAGGGTACCTGCGGGTTATAAAAAAACCTCAAAACCAGTTTTAAAAAACATGATTCATAAAGCTTCCCATAATATCAGACTCAGAACTGTGTACATTTAAACAGTCTGTCTGACATGTGAATATATTTGAATCATTCAATAAGCATTAAATCTGAAAATTATGCATGTAATCTCACCAGAAGTCTGTATATGAAAAACATTGCTTTAATTAAGTTCTGCAGCTAATCAGAATTGTTTCCCAACTTTCTAGATTTTTTTTGTTTTTACATAAATGATCAGCCTTTTACATATAACTTCAATGTTTTTAGATTACAAGAGTAACAAGAATCAAAAAGCAATATAAATATGTTTTACACAAGAACACACACTACACTTTACTAACCTAACAAAATCAGCAGCAACAAAAAAATCAATGAAAATTTACCTTATGTTTGTAGTTGATTGGTAATGAATAATTTAGCTTAATAACTATAATTTACAAATAATCTATTTTATTTACTATTCAATTTAAATGATGCAGCTGAGCATAAAATCTTGTTTGGAATTTTGATGTTAGAATGAATTTAGTGTAAGGTGAGGTAAAAAGACTGGCAAACTTTCTTACTGTTTCTAAAAACATTGCTAGTCTTTGATATCACTTTTGGATTTGCAAAACCAAATCAACCATATGCATATACATTATTTCAAGGTGTATGCACAATAAAATAAATTGCTATGGTATACTATTGGAGATAAAAGAAAGAAAACTGCAAACTAACAAAACAGAGAATACAAAATTAGCACTATACATAAAAATTCTTATTATGGAAAGCTATAAAAACCCAAGCAACTCTTTTAACCCAGTTACACTTTTTCAATAATTTCTACCATTAGAAAATACTAAACAATGAATCAATAACACTGAAGGAAAAATAATAAAAAATTAGTTAAACTAAAACTACTTGATTTTGTTTTCAAGTGCTTATTTGATGAGTATAATCATGAGAAATAGAGATCCTCTGAGACAAAAACATTCACTTTCAGGTAGGTGAGGTATTGGCATTTAAGCATACTGACTTTTTAAAACCATCTAACATACATTTATATGTAAGTGATGTTACAGCTGAAGTCATGAGACCACATTTAATCGATTTTAGAACAGAATCAGAATGATTGTAGCTAATAAGCTAGTCTGTTAGATTCTGTAGCAATCCCACACTTGGTATTACTTATCCTTTGGGAAGTGTTGTCTCAACTACAGAAGCGAGTAATAGTATTTAGAATGGCCTACAAAATGTCAGCATTTCTCCCAGAAGCACACTCAATATAAAATTTCTTAAGTTATAAAGACACGTTTTCCATTACGTCCTTATTTTGTATATATTAATATGTATGTTCATACATCTGCATGTCCATAGTCCTTTTGATAGGATCAGTGTCACCCTGATATGAAAAATTACAGTACTCAGAAAATCCGTAGGTATTTTAAGAGCACCTGTGGAGAGAGTTGTTCAGAATCAGACATCAGACATTGTGGTTCTGAAATGCAGCCTCCGTGAGGATTTTTCAAGGTAACAAGGTAAACAATATACTCTGTGCAATTATTGCAGGTATTTTTCTTCCTTTTCATACATGATGAGAAAACAAATACCTGGAAAAGATCAGGAGATATTCATTAACCTGCACAATAAGTTCAATGCACCAGCTAAAAGACTGCTTACAGCTTTACACCTACCCTGTGTTTTAAAGTGGTATCAGAAGAAACTTAATTCTAAGAGCAAATATGCATATGATTAAAAATTCCATTCTGTAAGAAGTGATCATCAGTAATAATGTGGGGACCTTGGTCTCATTTAACATTCTCCTATTCATAATTATACCTGTATACATTTTTTGAGCAATGCAACAATTAGTTTCCA
>VZTQ01005254.1:0-73515 GCA_013400755.1 Pelecanoides urinatrix
GGTTAAACCACGACAGGGGGTGTTGGGGGTTTTTTGTGGTATTTTTCATATCAGACCGTTGCACTGTAAAAAATATCTGCATATTTTGGGGAGTTGAACAGAAGAGGTCTATCTTCTGTTTCTCTTGAGCAAGGTCTTCCGGGGCTGTATTTTGCACCATGAAACAATTTATTCTGTCTGTGATTCTTGATCTTTCAGGAAAAATTTTATTAAAAATGAGCAGGGAATACTCTTTTCCTTCTTTCAGTGATGCTCTAAGGAATATACATTTGTTAAAATAGCTCCTGATTCCAGTTCTGTTTCTCAAATGGTTTATCCGGTGTTTCAGATAATATCAGATGCAAATGCTCTCAAAATAAAGTTAAGCTATGGTTCTTTATAATTCTTGGATGCATTAAAGAAAGAACAGGTCCAAAGAAAGATGACAGAAGTTTAACAGAACTATATTATAGGCTAAACTGCTAGAAATAAATGTGCAAACTGTACAATGATTGAACAATTAACTTTTTGGACTGCATTGTGATCTACCCTCAGGGTAAAATAGACCAAAACACCTGTTAAATAGCGTAAAATCTAATTTTACTTAATGGCCTTTATTTCCCTAATTTGCTTAGTTCTTGGGAAAAGCTGCAATCAGGAAAAATATTTTATTCCCATTGTGGAATGAAGTGTCAATTTGTTCCAGTTCCCTTCAGTGTGTATATCGTACTTATGCACAAAGCGAAATTCATTTGCAGATGAACTGTATAGCTCCAGGAAGTTGTTACAGGAACTATGATATGCAAAAAAAAAGCTTTCACCTGTGTGCGTGTGTGCTCCTGGAAGGTACACTTTTATTTTTATTGTGGTGGATTCTAATGACTTAGGCCAATAAAAGTTACAATGGATTATATTAAAATAATAGAAATTATTCTCTGAATGTGCTTGAGCCCTTACCCATTCTGAAATGTCTAAAATGAACAGCAGGGTCTTCTGCACACAAAATGCAAGATATACAGAAGAGTATTTCTATCTTCATTATAGATCTAGTTTAGATCATAATATATTAGAGACCAACTTTTCCAGTGTACTTGGCCCCTCAGCATCCAAAAGTCTCTGTAACAATATAATTGATTGTTCATAAGTAAATCTTAAAGATCTCACCCAAACAAATCTTGATCTCTATTAAACCTGAAGTAGCCCAGAAAGCCCAAATGTTATCTCTTAAAAATAAGATGACATTAGAAAAGGCTATGAAAAATCAGGACTTAAATTATTTTTCTAGGTCATTATTCTTTACTGTCCATTTCAAAATCCTAGAGAAAAGGTGAAGAAGGGACTTTTGTGCATTCAAAGAAAAGAAAAAAAAAGTGGAGAAATACAAGAGAGTTTTTTAATATCCCTTAAAGCTGTATGCAAAAGAAATGTTTGTAAAACACTTTTCATAAAAGCACAGCTTCAGGGTAGACTATACAAAAGACAAAGAAGAAAAACAGAAGAAGTGGGTGAATATTAATTCTAAACTAGTTCTATATCTAGAACTTGCTAGTTATATGGGTATTTGGTAACTATCTACTTAATGGAAATACAGAGGGTATGGACAACATGAAAATTAAGTCATAACACCTGGGCTTATATGTATAACGCAGGGGTAAGACATAACTAACAGAAGAAAACAAATCACATACAAATGACTCCCAAATCATTCCTCTGTAATAACAATTAAGTTCAATTCAGGGTTTATATTTCCCCACCCACCCACAAAGCTGACTTGAGATTATTTTTCTCCTTTTTTCAAAACAATTACATTCTATATTAGTTGAATTATATTATCACATAGAAATAAACACTTATACTCCCTAATGATGACAATCATTTTCTAGAGAACAAAAGGTTCAGTTGCTTTTGGTTTTTTTATATAAAATGTATCTTTGTTTATAATAATCAGCAATTAGTTCTGGCAATATCCCTGTGGCTCTCCCGCCAGCTGGAAGGAAAAACAATTATATAGTTGGCATTTCTTTTAGGACAGCAGTTTCAGAGTCACTGTGGAAACAACTATTTTCATCAGGGTTATTTAGATTTTTAAGAATTACCTTCCCAAATTTGTTTCAAGAAATAATTTTCATCCTTTGTGATTCAACCCAAAACTGAATGACAGTTGATAGTCAGAAGGTGATGTTTCGATCAGAAAGTAACATATGTATTTAGAAGAGAGTTTCAGAATGCTTTAAGGGATTTACCAGTGATTTCTAGTTTTATATGGAAGAGACATGGGAGAAGTAGGAGGTCTGAGAAAAATTTATATGAGTAAGGATGTGAGTTATACCTTCCATTGAAAGAATACCTGAGTGCTAGTCGTCTTTCTATTGTGTTTAACTGATAGCTTTTGTAAGTAACATTTTCTAGACATAAAGTAAAAAGTAACAAATGTGAAGAAAAGTTGTGATCTAACCACCCCCAAAAAAGATAAGGGGATGAGATTAAAAAAAAAAAAACCAAACACTGTAGAAAATTGTAACTGCTGTCATTATTAGCTGGCTGATTTCTTTTTGGCATCACAGTAGATCCTTAGGGAAGAGCTGTGGGATGAAAACACAGTATGATCTCTGGCATGGAAACAGGCAAAAATGTGATTGCTGAAAGCGAGGGATACTGTAAGAACAAATCTGACATTGGTATCTGCACTAAGGAGCTGGAAAAACACCCTGAGAAAAGTACAGTACAAGGTTACAGAGAATTGGGAAGGATCCTAAGAAAAAGTTGACAAAACATTATGCAGAAGAGAATTATGAGGAATGATTCAAATGCATACCAGATAGTCAAAATTCCAATGTATTTAGTCAGGAATAGCACTTTTTGGGAAAGGAAGTAAATATGACAGTCATATTTTATACTGAATGGAAAAGATACTGTTTGTGGGTGAAGCTAGAAAGTAACTTAAGGACATGTATAAAATGAAGAAGGAAGGGAGAGGGCTAACAACTGCACAATTAAAGCTTGATGTACTATTACCCCTGCAGACTGAGTTGTATCCAGTCTATGCTGCATGAACAGCATAGACATGGGTTTAACAGAATGCCATAGATTTTTAAGGTGTCAGGTTGTAATATAGGAGAGAGCAGGAGAGAGAGAGTAAAAGATGTATATTAAAGACAACAGCAGAGAAGATGTATCTAAACCACTTGAAAGAATCTGATCAATGTATTGGGAGCTGCAGCTGATCTAAAGAATGATACATCCTAGTAGTATAGACAATTTTGAATTCTTACCTTTATTTAGTGATCTTTCCCTTTCAGATGTCAACTTACTGCAGTTTCATTGGCAGTTCACAGGGATTACTTTGCACTGTTTCATACCTTCAAGCTCTTCTTTGCATTAAGAGGCATGAAATTTTCAGTGTTTGAGTAACTTAGGAAATAAAAGAAAGACAAGAGTGGGAGTTAGACACCTACACATCTTTACAAATCTGGCCCTTAAAAACAGAAACCTCACAGGTATTCAGAGGTACTTAACCTGTGCATGGAATTTTGGATCCTAAGACACATAGATATTTTTGAAAGTATGGCCCATAGGTATACAACACAACGCATATCAAAACAGGTAATTAAACATGATCTGTGGTCATCTGCCTGTTCTTTAAGAAGACTGGCTGTGAGTGAACTGTGGTCCTCATGTCATAAAACTGTAACAACACACCTTTCTGCACACATTCATAGATCCTGTCAGGAAAAATTAGCTCAGACATAGCATTTCACACATGTGGCTAAATGGCCTTCACAATGGAGCTTAAAACCTAGGAGCAGTGTCTGCTTCAACCTTGCAACCACTCTTTGAAAGAATTTCACACAGCAGCTATACATAAATATATAAATCCAGAGTGGGGTACCAATCAAATTCTTCTTCTAGTGAAAATGGCTGAATATGAGCCAATAAAAATAGAGTGGAGAAACTGCTCATGCAGTTTAGTGTTTTAATAATGCTCCTCACCTTGCCTGATGCTCAGTGAAGAACTGTGCACTGATTAGTATTTTTATACTGGCCAGACCCCCAGATTAAAGCCTGGACCCAACATCCTGCCTGCACGTTGGCAGGCACTACACAGCTTCAAAACAGATGTTCCAAGAATCATACAGCCAGTTTTGCAGTTGTTTCTCCTCTCTCTGCTTCCCCCTCCCATCTCTCCCCTGCTTTTCTCACTCAAGTGTGTAATGAGTCAGTAGCTGATGATGTTCTGACAAGGGCACAGCTTCTCCAGGTTTCCATGGGAGTTATATGCATAGAATATAGCTCAACATATAACCTTTACATAAGTCCTTGTTACAATGTGCCCAGAATAAGAGAAAAAAGGAGAGCAAACCTATTACTAGGTGCATCATGTTCTGCATCCTGTCCTGTCCCATGCTTTGTAGCACGGTTAAGGTATGGCAAAGAGTTCATCCACAGATATCTCGAGTTTTGCCTTGAAAACAATGTTTTGCATTTCTCATTAGATAGGCCCTCCATTGTAATAAAGCATATTAGTAATAGTCAGAAATACTAGTCCAATCAAAACTAGTGGCAGAATAAAATGACTAGGCAAAGATTTAATTTGCTTCCAGAAACCATTTAACTGTCCAGATTTTTAGCCACAGGTAATTAATACAGTCATTTGGGTTTTGCAGAAATGGCCAAAAAATTGTCTGGGAAAATCTAGGAAGCATTTCTTAAACTTTCAGTTCAAATCTTGGCTACAGCTGAGAGGTATTGATTTGTTCTAGCCCATGTTCTTTCTGAATTGCTGTCTTTTTTGTTCCTAGGATTTTTGGGGGTTTGTTTGTTTGGGAAAAACTCTGCATTATAAAACTCTGCATTATCCTTTTCTCTGTATTTTCTTTTCACTTTTTCTATTTGCTTTTCCCTTCTCCATCCATTTCATGGTCACTTGCTCTTCCAAGAAGTCACTAACATTCATACCTTTTTTTCACTTCCTTTTCTTGTCACTCCTGATTTCCTTGGCTCCCGAGGCCAGAAGCTGTTTCTTTCATGTTTACAGTGTATACTAGACAGAAAAAAAACATTTTTTGCATAGTTAAAATACTAAATCAAAGAATATTTATAGTAAAAAGTTATGATTTCAAAAACATTTCCCCTCTACAACTGCTAGAATTTTGATTGCTTTCTTAAAACCAGTGAAAACTGAAAGAGAAGAGGTCTTTACTAAAAAAATCATTTAGATCTGCTTTTGGGGATAATTAATTTTACATAGCTCAATACCAATTAGAAATACTTACTTCACACCTACTTCAAACCTGATATCCAATAAAAAAGGGGACTAGACTTGTACTGTGCAGCAGACTGCATTCTTTTTTTTTGTATGGTATCTGAATGGCATCCAGTAGTGCAAGTGTGGCACAATAAATAAAACATCAAAGGAAAGTACTGTCTTAACCAATTTAAAAAAAAATAAAAAGGTGGAAATCTAGGACAGGAAGAAAAAAGTTTATTCTGTAGGATGAGATGATTCATCTCAGCGATGATGTGAATTATAAAAGGTCACATTAACCTCTGTAGATCATGTGGTTAACTTTGAATTAGAAGCTCTCCTCCCAATCTTATACCACATGGTGTCTAGAAAACTACTGAACTTCCACAAACATTGAAAATCACTGAACAGTTGCAATAATTTTTTATAGGGTCTAACAGTGACTAACAGAATGTATTAAAAAGTAAATACTAACTAATAGGTACCTTAAAAAAGTAGTCAGATTATGAAGCAATTTGACCAAAACAATAATAGTGAAAGAAAGAAACCAAAAAAGGCAACTTTTGGGAGGATATTTTGTAGATATGGGAAACAGTGTTCTAATACCTCTTTAATAACTCAAGAGAGGATGAATTTTACCTCTAACAAAGTATTGGCTGCACACTGACAGAAATATATTTGACGCCTGGCAGCAAAAGCATCTGCTAAGATCTACTTAAGGTTTTATAAATCTGTCTTGTGGTACAACTTTGCTATACCATACTAACATAATAAAACAAAAACCTAGACTTCTGGCATTAAAACTAATTAGTAAGTAGAGTGAGGTTTGGGAAAGAGGCCCAGATGAGGTCAGTCGCATGGAAAAAAGTTTCTAAATATGTAAAGGACCTAAAAAGTAAGTAATGCAATGCCACAGTTCTTTCAAGTTTTAGCAAAAAAAACCCTCAAAATCAAATAAGCTTTATACCTTTTGAAGGCAAGTAAAACCCAGCAATCTTTCTCAAGTTTGTACAAAATATCAATCCCTGCTGAGACTGTAGTAACCACAGTGACTGCTTGAAGAACCTTCTAGCATTTGATCTCATCTCATCCTATATAAAAACACTTCGATTCAACTAATGATTACTTTTCCCCAAAACAATTTAAAGGATTATCTGGATGGTCTCTAAACAGAATGGAATGGAGGAAGGTGCAGGATTGTGAGAAACATACCAGAATGCAAAAAGAGTGAAATTATTAAAGAATAACATCCATTTTTAGAAAGATGAGTGAGGAAAATACTGTATTGCTTTCACCTTCAAAATCTCCCCTGAATTGTACACCCACCTTGCCACCTTCTTCTGAGGACAATCACTCCCTAGCAACATGTTCAGTCATTTTAAAAAGTCTTTAGCTTCAGTACAGTCTTCCTGGCAGATCTGAGAAGGTAAAGCTTTTGGTTTATGTTCGTAAGTCTCAAAGGCTCTTGTATACTTTGCTAATAACAACATTTACTGTGAAATATTATAGATTCATCTCTCATGCTGTTTGTGAAAGGAAAAATGTACCCTAGACTTATCTTTTTGTTGTGAGGATGGTCCAAGATTGTTCTTAGGAAAGCATTAAACTGTGATTACAGCCTATGTTAACTGATAAATAAAACTAAATTCAGGCTAGAGAGCAGACTCAGCAATGTATGTAATTATTTAAATAGAATCATAGAATCATAGAATCATAGAATCATTAAGGTTGGAAAAGACCTCTAAGGTCATCGAGTCCAACCGTCAACCCAACACCCCCTATGCCCACTAAACCATGTCCTTGAGCACCTCATCTATACGTCTTTTAAATACCTCCAGGGATGGTGATTCCACCACTTCCCTGGGCAGCCTGTTCCAAGGCCTGACCACTCTTTCAGTAAAGAATTTTTTCCTAACATCCAGCCTAAACCTCCCTTGGCGCAACTTGAGGCCATTTCTGAATCTGGTGGTCAAAGTCTCAGGCATGGTACGACCTACTGAGGAATTTAATATTGGAATAAAAGGCTTTTCCACAGTTGCATCTCTCATCTGCAATGATAAAACTTGAGCAGACAGCTGGAAGAGAAGCAGACTTAAAGCTTTGTGAGTCAGACACAGAGGGAAAGGCATGCTGACACACACAAAGCATTAGCACTTAGGGGAAAACTTACTCATTGTACAAGTACTAATATATTAAGTCAGACTAGAAACTCTTATATTGGGAAGCACATGCTCTCATGAGTCATTTATTGGAAGGAGTATGAGTAAATATTCAAGTGTAAGAATAGCTCAGTCGATAACAATGAGAAAGAAGAGAACGACAAAACAATAATCTCTAAGAACAAAGCAAAACTAAAGAAGGAATATTAACTGCATGTCTTAGCCATTAATTTCCAGAATTACTGCTCCTCAAGGAGATATATTTTAGAAAGCTGTTTGCAGAAACTGCACCAATTTGTCTTCCTGTGCTGATCTATAGAGTTTTTATTCAAAATATGCAAAACAAGAAAGAAGATCAAAATCTAGAATGTTTCTTTCACATCAACTTCACACTCTCGGTTCATAACCTTAAATCTCTCTTCACCATATATTCATTCTCAATCTCTCTCTCTAAGCTCTACAGAAGGGCTAGAATTTCAAAAGCTGGTAGGACCATTATGTCTTTAGAAATAGACTTGTAAAAAGATTCAGCCAGGAAAGAAAGAATTAAAAAATTAAACAGTCCAAAATTACTTGATACTGGTTGCAGGTATTATTAAAGGGAACATGAGTGACGGTCTTCTATTTACAGCAGATTTTTTTAAAACAGAGAGATATTTCTGTAGACACTGAGTTCTGGTCTCTGTCTGTTGGTTTGTTTGTTCTTTTGTTTGTTTGTTTTCCCAGATGGTATTTATTATTGATTGGAAATATAACATTTTTAATGACAAACAAACCAATGCAATCCTAAAGTCAACAGCTGACCGAAACGAACAAGTGCAACACAATGAATATATGAATAACAGTTGGAGCTCTTATGTAGGGTTAGATTCTTTTACATGCTCAGGCTCGGGAAATGTGTGATTACCTGTCCCTGAGAATGGCCAGGAAACCTTAGTAGCAATTTCTAGAACTATTTCTAAGTACTAAGTTAGTGGGAAACAAGTATACATGTACTTTTTCCCATCTGGCAAATAAAGACAGGTTGTCTGGGATTTCCAGACAGTCAGTCTAAAGATGTTAGTGAAACTTCAGATGGATTACAATGAAACTTGGGGCTAATCACACATATTGTTTTTTTCCTGGAGAGCCCATACTTACCATATTTTCCTGACATCCTTTATTATTGCCCCCTAATAAGCTACATTATTTATGAATTAATGGAAGGTGCTTTAAGATAAAATTCACAGGATTTAGCCCTAGGATTTGACATTCCATTGTTATTTTAATTCATTCCCACTGACTTTTTGAAGCTTTTAATTTTTTTCACTGTGCCTTTTGCAGCAATCATATTACCATTAATCTTGTAAAATTTACTTTATATTTACCTTGTTTGTCTTTCTAGCTCTGCAGTATTTGGTTATTTCGCAATATGTATATGTTCATATATAATAGTGTAAGTGGAGGAAGACAAAAAATGATTTTCTCATAATTTTTCAGCCTTCATTACATTTCCTATGTTACCAACTTCTTTAGAAATTCTAATAGAACTATTGCTGGGTGTGTTACTGCTAAAAAGTGAGAAATTAACTTTAAGTCAGTCTATATCTATCAGGATAGGCTTTAAATTCCAAAATATGCAAAGATTTTTAGGCAAATTACTAATTTTAAAATTGCACAATGAAATAGAGAAAAGCAGAGGAAGGAAAACACAGTTACTGTACTGCTTTCAGTGCACTGAGCTAGTTTTCACTGAAGATATCTCAAAAAAAAGTATCTGGAGTTGCTCCAGATACTGCAAGTAATTACTCTTTTAGTACTGTCTCACAGTATGTTATGATTTGAATGTTGTGACAAACCAGTCAGGGTCATAGCAAGAATATATAGAAAAACAAAAATTGACTGTAATATTTAAAGTGTGTCTTTTAGGCACAATACTGTAATTAAAGGATAACCCTAAAATTCTTAGTAATGGACTTATATGCAAAACCAGCTTTCCATAGCCAAAATTCAAACTGATTTTAAAAGCAGAGGTTTGACTCACAAATCATTTGTCTTGCTATTCCTCTGAATTACTATGGCACTTAAAAACCAACCAACCAAAAAAAAACAAAAGGGGTTGAGCTGGGTTTTCCAACCTCAATCTGGCCAAAGATATCCCAAATGTTAAAAAGGGACGTGCAAGTCATGTCTACACATCTAATTAATAAGTGTTACATTAAAAGCTTCAGTCATACCTTGTGATATCCTTGGCCAGGCACAGGTCCTTTCTAAAATGAAATTGAGGGGCATTTTTCCCCTCTGCTCAAAACTTTTATTTTAGCCACACATCCAGTCAGTGAGGAAACAATACCTCACCCTCCGTAGGCAAGGTAGTCCAACACACTCAGTCAATGCTTTATAGATCCTTATTTGTGAGGGGTCTTCCTTATCAGTTTTACTCCATGTCTCCAAAATCCTGATGGAGTGGATGTACTCTGTCCCCCCTACACATTCATTAACTTACACGCCCCTGCTATAAGACAGTTTAAATGTTTCTTTAATAGCATAGCTTAATGCATGCTGGTTTATGTCTTGATAAAAAAAAATATTTCCAAATCTTAGCAAAGCTATGAAAAGGACACTCTTTGCTGGGATAAATCTCACCCTAAATCAGTTGACCTAGTTCACAAAATACAGGTCTAAAAAGGTCAATATGAAGTCCAAAATTTTTAAGCTCTTCAGCAGTGTATAGATATGGCCTTGCCCTTTGCCTCCACAGTCAGCGGCCAAAGACTCATACTCCTTCTCTGTACAAAATCTGGATACCACTTCTCAGACAATGGTACGTGGAAATCAAAAGAAATGGAAAAAAGGAACTAGGAGATGGGCTTCTCAACTGAAATGATAGTCTGGATATTTTTATTTCCTAATAAACATTCTGAAAAAGATCTTAGGTTGAGTGTAAGCTGCCCCTATATTTCGGTAAGTGCTTATGGCAGATCACTTACAGCTTTCAGGTGAAACTAACTCTAGCAGCATTGATCCTCATGCCAGCAAAATGAATCTCTACTTCATTAGGAGGAAGACATACCTTTTTCCTACATCAGACAGACATGTTTTTATATCCCTATAAACACATTTTTGAAAGTGTATATTTATTATGATCTGCTCCAATAAAACTCCACTTTCCTTCTTCTATTGAGTTTTCATACATCATTTTGAACATGCTGGAGTATTGATTAGAGAACAGGAGCTTATTCTTGTGTTGTACGCAGTGAATTGGGAATGGTTTCTCTTTAATACAGCATTATTATTTGGTGATGAATGTTTAGAACTGATGTAACCAAAAATCAAGGGATTTTAGTGTATTAGCTTCTGATGATATGAAGAACATTTTGGGTTACGAAGAAATACATAACTGGAATTATTAACGTGAATAAGCTGTACAAAGACAATGTATTCACCGAATAATTCTGAACCTGCTCCTACACAGATCAAGAGCAATTCCATATTTGTAATTCGTGATATGAACTTAGTATTTGAATTTGTGGTATGTTAGTTGACATTAGGGCAATGGTCTTTTTGTACTCAAGTAGGCTAAAAAGTTCAGACATGTCTTTAATATAAGTACATTCTTTTAACGTGATGGAATAAGAAACAGGATTCTATCTATATCCCTCATATAATGGTTTGGTAATTTTTTCAGGAGTAAAAAAAGAAAAAAAATGGAATTTATAAAAAGAAATTTAAAACATTTTTTAGATATATTATTCATTAAAGCTACATTAATATATATGCAATAGAGGTCTTAAGATTGATTTGGCCCTTTTTTTTTTTTTTTCCAATTACTCAATGGAAACATCAATTTATTTTCACAAGATTCAGATTATACTGAAGTTTCATTTTAAAAAAAATTTTTTGGACCTGCAATGGATTTTACTGTCAGAAATTGAGAACAATTCCATGGAACAAGTACAAGCATGCTTATATATGGTTATATATGGTTATGTATGAATATATATGAGATCTAGTTTCAACCAATTTAACTGATTTCTAACAAAGGGCTGCTGCATCTTCCTAGTTGTATTGGACTGTCAAGTAAATCGGTCCCCTACTCAAGCTCTTACATGATTAAAAGAAAATGGAATAGTTCCAGTAGGAGAGGCTATAAGTCAAACTTAGACTCAGTATTGGGAAATCTAACGTCAGGGACATTAGTGATAGAGTTCATACTCCTAGTTAGAAGGGTAGCAATGCAATGCTAAGAATAAAGCAATATTTTTGCTACAATTGTACTATAACCTGAAAGAGATGGAGAATCTATTTTTTGATCTTTCTTTGTGATAATGTGTCATGGTAACTATAATAAGCATGTAGTTACATATACAAAGATAATTTACTTCCTACGATGCCTGGGATTCTTTGCTCTTCAAACTGTTTCTGGTAATTGTAAAAAAATAACTAACATACACTCTGACAATAAAACATAAGTTGCCCTGAAAGTCTTCTTTTTGCAAATTGTGCTCCAATAATACTGAAGTGTAGTAGTAGTTTATTTCACTTTGTAGAACTGTATTGTGCTTTCTGGAAAGACAGGGTCAATCTTTCAGAGCTGAAAAATGTAATTCACAAATTTATTACCAAAAGACTTTATTGCAAAAATTTTTTCCTAAAAAGGTTAAAAATGCTACAGGTAGAGAAAAAAAAAACCCTTATGGTTTAGAACTATTGTTTAATGAAAAATAATTTAACTTTGAACATTTTGTTCATTTATTGGTCATTTTAAAAACCTGTTTCATTCTCTGATTCCACCACAGAATTTCTCTGAAGATCCATTTTATTTTCTTTTTTCTGTCATCTCACACAAGCTTGTAATTTGTTATCATCAGTGAACAGGATTCTTTCCTTTCTAATTCTCCAGAAAAAACATTTGACAGAACCTAAAGTAGAAATTTATTTAGCAGGTGGGAATCCTTGAGGGCTGGACTTTCTGAGCTGAGCTGAGTCACTGCCCAGCAAAATAATTTAGTGTGACTGTTGTGGTGAAATTACGACTACACTGAAGTTTATCAATACTTGCCGTCGCATAATTGTACAGCTCCAATATAGGAAAATGTGTGGCATAACTCATTCACCTCTGTTCACTGCCTGTTACTCTCAGTGTTTGATGAATAAACTAAAACAAGGTAAAAGAAAACAAAACACAACATCAGATGGTAGAGTACATTTTCCATTTCTTTTTTGGACAAACATTCATACGAATACTAATGAGCAAGCAGAGCATGCATGTTTTACAATAAACAAGGTTAAAAAAAAAGATTTGGACTAAAGCAGTACATAGCCAGTTTTATTTTCAACTCAATGTTTTTCTAGTATCATCTATGTAATTTTAAATTTATCTTCCATCTGAATTATACAGTCTATTTGCCATACAAAATTGATATTATCATTTAATCTCATCTCTCTGTTCATTTGTAAAGTGCCTATAAAAATGGCTCCTAAATGCAAGAACTGTGAAGATCAATGATATAAGAAGCAGAATAAACCATATTTCAATACATCTCTTATTCTACAGAAAACTAGTTTCGATTTCACTGTACACTGAAAATTAAACTCTGAAATTTCTGATTTCTGATTTCAGTACTTTAAAATGATACTTCCATATGTGTTAGGAATGTCTTTTCTTGAGTATCACAAGGAACAAAACAATATTAACCAAGTAATGACATAAAAAAAATAAATGAAAAGAATAAAATAAAACCTGTATTCAGTCGTGCACACACACTCACACTCTCACACACCCTAATATGCACGCATAATAATTCACAGAACATGTACAGAAGATGGGCTAAGCAACTTGCAATTACCTAAAAATAATGTTTTTGAACTATATTTTTAGAGGAATAATATAAAAGAGAAGCAAGGGAGGATTTTGTACCCAGCATTAATTTTAAAAATAAAATATTTTTCTACATATCTCTCATTTTGGAGATTACTGATTTTCTACTCAGTAATGCATCTTGTTTCTTTTTTCTGTGTAGAAATTATGAACAAATGTGTTCCTATTTGAATTTTTGGAATCTTTTACTAATTATACTGTTATCAGTTAAGTTAATGTGTTGGTTGTATATTGAGTATTAAGTACAACTATCATTGGAAATATTCTCTGTTGGTATTATATTGGTCAGTCAGCTGAGACAGACAGCATTATTTCTGGGCTTGCTCTAGATGACTTCCAAGCAGCAGAGAGTTCAGAACAACTGTGTGAACTTTTGAGGGTTCAGCTGTGCATTCACACAGTGGAAACATTGCTTTTTCACAGTCATTCTTGTGGCTAAAATGTGATTCACATCTTACCTTTGTACAGAGGAAGGTTACCAGATTAAGTAGCTACTGCTTAAGCAATTGTGATGTTTTACTATTTTCGTAATATGATATATATGTCATTTCCTTAAATTCAATAAATATATAAATGCAGTTTCCAATTTCCCTTCTCTACATATGCTGGTTGTCTGAACCGTGTTATGAGAAGAGTTATTTCCAAAATGTATCTTATTATCTTTTTGTTGTTGTTGTTAGATTATTGAACTTAAAAGAGAATCCAGAATTATATTCCATCTTCATAATCAGAACGCAATTCTTAAAATTGAAAGTAAAAGTAAAATCTTCCACCCACAAATGGCTTCTTCACAACCTGTGCCTTTTCTCCTGAGTTTAACAATGCTTTTGATATTGGTCTGTCATTCTCCCAGGCATGAAGACACCACCACCGTTTACATTTCACATGAAATTCACACCTGCTAAAAGCACAGCCTGTGCAAAGCAGGATTTAAGTGGGTGGTAATTAATATAGCTGGATAGGGCTAATCTGCATGTAACAGGAAATTATCTTTTTAATGGACACATAGAGACCGCTGTAGCCTACCTTGACAGTCGTGGTGGGTTTTTTGGTAGATTACTTCTATCACAAGTTGGAATTCTGTAAATGCATTCTCATGGTGACTGCTCTGTCTCTTGGCACCGGAGAGCTTTCGTCCGCCCAGAAAAATACATGCTTACAGTAGCATTCTCTTCATGTTAAGAAGCCACATCTGTTGAGCAGAGCACACGATGGTGACTGCCTATTAGCAACAGGCACTACACCTGTAGAATGAAACAGTGAGGACAAGCAGAGGACTGAGACACTGCTCTGAATTGTCTCAAGGGCTGAAAATTATGAACTTAGCATAGTGCAGGATACCTACAGGATTCTGGAAGATGCTTAGTATGACTTTGGATGTATCTATAGGGTCTTTGAAAGCTGATTCTTGAGATAGGATTCAAGTTTATAAAATCAAGTGGCTTAATCTCATTGTGCTACCCAGTGTAAGCAGAACCTCAGTACGAACAAGTTACCAACATCGCGTCATCAACCTGGCTTGGTCATAAGTGCCTCATTCCTTAATAAGATAAATGGGAAGGACAACAGGTAGGTATTTTAGAGAATCCATTAGTTTAAGAACAAGTGTTACCTTTTACCAGAAGATTGCTGGAATATGTAAGCTAGTGTCATTTTTTCTTCCAAGAAGTTCTGCAGTATCAATGAAAGTTTCCATCAGCACAGCCAGAACTCACATGAAACTGGGAACCAAATCTGGATCACAAAAGTCCTAAGAAGCTGCAGTTTATAATGTTGCAGCTGATATTCTATCATCTCTTCTTTTGTAGCAGTAGCAAAATTCGTCTTTTTGTAAGTCATTCTATTCAAGATGAGAAAATGATGATTCAGTCAGGCATTACTCTTTTGATGAAATCCTCTTTATAAATAAAGTTTTGATTCCCTGAACACAGCAGAAATCAAACAATAAAGCAGAGTATTTTTGTTCACTGCTCTAAGATCTTTTTAGGTAGTATGCAACTAAAAACTCTTTAACTTCCTTTTTAGCTCAGGGCAAAGCTGTCTTTTCTTCGTTGCTATATGTGTATTTCTCAGAAAGCTACACCCACTCAGTCTGTAATCTCCACATTCCTATTTTCCAAGTTGTTTTCTTTGTGCCCAGGTACAACTGCTGTGGCATATTGTAAGCAAAAACATTATTGTGAATTCATTTAGTATGTGGTACCACAAGCATGACTAAAGAGAGCAATGCACCATGTCACGAGGGCAGAAAATTATTAATTTGACTTTGCTATTTAACGAGCACTTCCTGATATTATGCCTTTAGGCAAAACACTGGCCAAAAAGCATCTTCGTTCCCTAGGTAAGCTCTTCTTTGGACAGAGTTGTTTTCTTGGGGTGGAGTTACTTAGTGGTTTAACCATGTTCTTACTTATCCTGTCTTAGAAGAAAGGTGGTGATTACAGCTGTCAAGCTAAGTGAGGTCTAACCTAAACATAGTAAGGATAAACAATGATTTGGCAGCAGATAGCTTATTAATACTGAACAGCATTTTCTTGTACACAAGCTGGTGCTGAGTTTCTTTCTAAAGGATTTTCTCCATCTACGTCAAGGCACTTTTCTTGTGTGTCTGAACTAAGAGGCCTGAGGATCATTAGAGCACTGATACCCCTTGTTTAAATTTGGGATGTGAAATTTACTTCAGAGTGACAGATTTCACCTTCATTTTCTCTTTATAAATGTTTATAAATGTTATTATTGTTTTCATTTTATAAATTTTAACTCACTGAGCTCTATGAAAAAAGCTAACATCTTCTGTAACTATAGAATATAGTCTTAAAAAAATTTTTCTGTGTGTTGTGAATGAGTGGTTTAGAGGCTGCTTAAAAAATTCCCGTCAAAGGTATTAGCAGAAAGTGATTTTAACAGAAATTTGTAAAAGTGAGACTTAACAGAGTTCGATGGCAAGGTTCACTCTATCACTTACTACATGGATGAAGCATACAAACGAAAATTGTGTTAGAATTGAATTGAGCTGGAATGATTTATACAGAGACCGAGGATGAAAAAGCTAAGGGAGACCCTCCTGTTGAGTCATTAGGTTCAGAGAAGACCCCCTTGCTTTCTAAACTCCTGACGGAGCTTAGCTGTGGCTAGGTCCAATCTTAGTCTCAGACTTGGACAACAGTTTATGTCTAATACAAAAGGGTAAGGAGACCTTCTTGTTGAGTCACGAGATTCAGAGTAGACCCCCTTGCTTTCTAAATTCCTGATGCAGTCTAGGTGTGGCTGGATCCACTCCTAGATCCAGACTTGGTCAACGGTTTATGTCTAAGGGATAATATGTGTCTAGCTGCAGTCTAAGGTTCATTCACAGTTTTAAGGTGGATCACAAGATTCTAGCAGCACTTAATCATTGACTAATTTAACCTTTACGAAGTGAGTTAATAGAATTTACTACAGCCATGACAGTGACTTAATTATAGATTCAAGATGGTAATATTTATGCTATACTTGCTATCAGGTACCTCCATCAATTCACACACACACACACAGAGACAGACACAAAGATAGATAAATATACAAAGCTATAGCTGTTAAAAATTCCCCTCAAGCCCAGTGAAATATTCACATCAAATGTCTCAGCATTTCTTAATGGGTGAGGGGTTGAGCCTTGAGGAGTGTTTCAGCCCAGGTCCTGTTTTCAGTCGGCGATGGTCCTCTGAATATCGCAAACTCGAGAGTTCGCAAGCTCTGAGAAGCATCCCACTCAGAGGGAGATACTGGGCACAGACTACTGTGGTCCAGGAGAGCTCAGAGGATCTCAGCTGGGACCACTGTTTATAGGATCACAAGATGATTGGCTTTAGTCACCCGTAAACTTCCATCCTGGCCATAGTCCAAGGTGGTAGTTACTAAAATTCTCAAGATTTCAGTAACAATGGTATTGTTCCACTCAAGTTACGACTCAGATAAGGCTGTCAGGGGATGAGGAAACATCCCCGCTCTCGTTCCCCACCTGGGCCAGGCAACAAGAGTTCCTGGTAAGGTCAGTGCTGTTCCCCCACCTCAGCCATGCAAGAGTTCTTGGCACAGTCAAGGGACGCTTCAGTGCCCAACTGATTACACAAAGGCCAAGGCTTAACGGGAGTTCCTGAGATCATAGAGAAGCCCAGGAGAGAGCTGGGGTGGGGAAATGCACCACCACACTGTGGCTGCCAGACATTTCAAATCCACTTTGGTATTTAGTCACTTGCAAAAGCAATCTTCTTTGAGAGCTACTTGTCCTTGAACATTAGTAGTTCAAATTATAATTTGCTTTGGAGGAAACCACTCATTCTCAATTGTGATAGCAGGTTTGATTGCTGATAGAAGTTAGAAAATAAATTAAAAATACAAACCAGCTTAAATTAACAACAGAGGAAAAATAGCAGTGTATAAAAAACAGTAAAGTAAAACACAAGTTTAGTCTTCTCACTAAACAGACATCTTGTTTTTCAAGTGGTTATTAATGAGCAGAAGTGTCAGGTTTACTAGAATAATATAAATCAATGAACTAAACAAATTAAACTTTAACAGTTTGTTCATTCAGAAAGAAGTCTGGTTTTAAACACAAACCTTTAAAAATCAACACATCCCAAATCTAAAGCAATGCAATTGACTTTAACTGGGAAATGCTAAACATTGTATTCAAATTCTTTAAAAGGTGTTGTGGCATTACTGCATGTTCCTGTAGGCTCACACTGCCCATAACGCATGGCAGGGACCTGACTCTGAACCCCATTATTCCCTATAGCTCCTTCTCTCTTTCATGGACTCATTGAAAACCACTTACTGCCACAGTTCTAGGTGACTGCTTATTCCTCCTTATTCATATCTAAATTCCCTATTCCCATTTTTCCATGCTGTCTCTCCATATAACTCGCCTCTACACAGATTTTCTTCTCTTTTTGGAAGGGTCTATCAAGTTGTCTCCTTATCAAAAGGCCTTTGTCCAGCACTACTTTTTCTTATCTTGTCATTATAAGTTTCTCAGATCTTTCAGTCTCATAAATTCTTTACACTATATCAAATATAACTGTACTTGTATTTAATCTCCCATCTTGCCAGGAGCTGAAAATACCTTAAATTTCAGCATGTTTTATTGCTGAAACACAGTGTTTTCCCATTCTTACTAATAGTTATAATACTGTATGCTTCACCTTTCCCTCTATTCTCCCCTTCATACTTCTTCTCTCCAATAGGGTTATTCTGTTTTGTTCTCTTGCTAAGATCCCTGCTTTCCCTCCACCTGTTCACACACGTACTTTTCTGTCCTCTGTTATTATTTTCCTGTATGTCTGGGAAAGCTATTCATGGTGTTCACGTTTTGAACTATAATAGGAGGAGATGCTGAAATAAGACAAAGGAAAGGAAAGGATGCCATTATCAAAGCAGTACAATATTCTGAGTTGTAGAATATTTGCATTCATCAGATTTTTTGCACATATTATTTCTTAGTACAAAATAAACCAATTATAAGCTCCCACACTATGGGCATTGTGCATATAAGCAGATAGGTAAATCGGCCTGTTACAGGAGATGTGGTTAAGTTAGACTCAGATTGTGGAGCTGCTTTGCATGTTCTATTTCTTACACTAAATAGCAAAAAATAAGAGATTGTGTGTTGAGCTTTTAGTATGTAATTTTCTTCTTTCTCCAACTCCGGCAATATAGCTTTTCTACATAGATCACAGCAATGGGTCCTATAATGCCAGTGAAGCAAAAAACATACAGATGCCATTAAAAGACAACCAATCTATGCAGAGCCAATAAAGTGGCAATGAGATAACTTACATCTGCATAAGCTAAAATAGGCGAGAGGAGTTAATTAGAAAATCTTATGTCTGCCTGTTTTCTTAAGGAAATTACGTTAGCAGATTCTTTTTCCTTATCCCCCAGAATCCCTCTTGGAGAACACATGTGGAGAAGCAGAAAAGAGCTAAATTAACTCTTAAATACTTTTAAATTGCTAGAAACTTACCTGGTGGCTAAGCATCCTTAAAAAAATTCTGACCAGGCTAAATGGAGCTACTGCTCAAGGATTCTTAAATACATGGCTCACCAATGCTAACAAAGCCATAAAATATATTATGCCTGCATAATGTATTCATCCCTTATACTTTGCTTTCTGACTAGGAAGACAGACAAAGAACTGCACGTCACTTTCCAGTGTCCCTGTTCCTATTACAAAAGCCTAATCTCAGCTCAGCCGTAAAATTTTTGAATGCTTTCTCCCTTTCTTTGCTCAAAAAGCAAAGAACTGTGAGTTGGACTTTGAAAATTATATGCTGTGGAGTTACCAACTTTTTTTTCTGGCAGCTTAGTAGCTCAGTGGTGGAGCCCTTCACATCTCTTTTATTTCAAACTTAATGGTCAAATGAGGATGAGCTCATGAGCTAGAGCCCACAGGATTAGAGGAGTTCTTGGCCAGAGTTTGACTATCTGACAAATTATGTCCTTCCTTTCCTTTTCCTCTTCCATTCTCTTTAACAATGGCTTATTATGAATTACATCCTGCATGGCAAAGATCATGCCTTACATAGTTTTATATAGCACCTAGCTTTATTTTTATATACTACTTATCTCTATTTTCCCCTCCCTAGATACAGATATTTTCTTCTAAATTCTTCTAAGAAGAATTAAAACAAAGTCACATTTGGATCATGTTAAAAATATCTAAGAATGACAGTTCTGGCTCCTTCCTTGTATGTCTTCTCCTGAGGAGATATTTTACATGCTTATCTTGGGGGAAACAAAAAAAATCACAACCCCAAAAATTCAGACACATAAGCACAAATAATGGTAAAGATACTTTCAAGTAAGTAAGCATATGAATGTTTTTCAGAAAAAATAATCTCTAAATATGAAAAGCTTGTTAAAAGGAGTCTAAACATATGGTACAGGAACATAATAATGTGTTTAAATAGAATTGTGTATCTGGAAAAATATGAGGAGTCATTACATGTTCAGGTCATCATTTTTGAGAATTGTTTTCTACTCAAAGCATAGAAGCAGTTAGGGGTTAACATAGTCCACTCAAAACTGATGACTCCTCAAGATATTTGCAATTCTGTCTCCACAACTTCATTTATTGATCAAGTTGATTTATGCCTTTACCTCTGCAATTCCTGTAAGAGCTAGAGATGTGGAAAAGTGAGGAGAGCTCTGTTTTTTACAAAGGCTCGTTAAATGTATTTTAGTTTTCCAAACCAAAACAAATGACATTTCATATACAGTTCCAACAGTATGTGAACACCACTAGTTCGCTGAGATGAAGGGGAAATAATAATTACCCTTTTTATTATATACAATTGTTCTTTTGCTTTTTATAACATTTTTTTTTGTAGAATTTCCTCAGTTTTTTTATTTGTTGTTTAATTTTCCTTAGTTATTTTTTCCAATTTTCTTTCTTTTCTCTGTCTTTAATATTTTTATTTGCTTTTGATTTCTTCCCATTCTCTTTTGCCTTATAACTCATATCTCTCCTCTGCCATTTGTCTGCTTATTTCTCAGAACTATTGGGTTTTCTTTGTTATTGTTCTCCTCGTGAACTCCTGACAACCAAGAAGCAATGAAAACACTATATTAAAAATATTTAGAGTGATATTCTGCCTTATATATTTTATATTTCTGTGTTGCTAGGTTTTGTCTTCAGTTCTATCCACTCCTTCATGTCTTTTATTGATGGTTTACTGAGTCATCTTCTCCTTCTTCTATGAGTCATCTTCTCATTCTTCTATGTGTCCTTGAGTAATTTTAAATTATTGTCCTCCTATAGGTGGTTTCCCTGTGCCTAGTATCCTCCTAAAATTCAATTTTCAAGCAAGTATCTTCATTAATTAAGAAATCTGGATAAAGAAAAACAACAAAAAAGAAAAGAATAACCTTCTTCAGTCCACTCACATGCTTAGACTAACAGCTTCTAATCACGTTGTCCTAATATGGTTGACAGTACTTTCTATAACATGTGACTTGAGAGTCCATAATCCTACCTTTAGAAAGCTAGCCACAAAAGCATATAATACTTCAAAAACTTGAGATAAGACAATCTGCACACAGCAAATTTTTTATTTGGTTGTTATCTCTGGTAAAATTTCTTCTTAAAATGTAATTTTTTTCATGACCATTTATTGTAAAATTTACACTTAACTTTTGGCTGTGTTAGCTTATATGTATACTGAAATTTACACCCTAGATGAGTCACAGGATTTTCAGCTAAAAAACCTACGGCCCTAATTTCTACCAGATCTTAGTGTTTGATGAGGCTGGCAAAATTTCAGGCGTATTTCAAACATCATCCTGTGTCATAAAAACTCAGTGAAATGAAAACATTTGATTTCATTTTATCCAGGCTTTATCAGCTTTTCTACATGGGCCTCTTCCAGACAACAGAAATTTGCTTCTTTTGAAAGAATCCGACTTGATCATGAAAAGAAAACAAAGCCCCTTCTTCCCTTTCATTTGGTTCAAGCAGCTAAGATGAAACTCCATGTGTCTATTTTTCTCTAATGTATTCTTTTGTGTCAGGTTACACTGCTTCAGTGAAGAGAGAAGACCATATACTCTTTAGATGGACCCCCTAGCCTTTAAAACAAGTCAGATTCAGCGGTATTTCCATAGAAGCCGAGACCCTGTTCCCTGCTGCTCCTTGCTGCCTTGTTATTACTTGACAGCTCGTCTCCCTGGAGGGACTGTGAATATTTTGCCAACAGCCATCCCAACCATTGTCTCCAGACAAAAGAAAGTGGGTTCCTTGCTGCATACACTATGAATTCAAATCCTTGGGATTTCTCAGGAGATAGGCACGAATGATGAAGACTAGATTTGGGGGAAAAAAGATACCTAAAGCTTTTTGCTACAGGTAGTGAGGCCTTCATTATCTTTTTCACCATTAAGAAGTCAAATTTTTGGCAAGTGGGGAAGAAAAGACAGGAGCTCTGGCTTTGTCCTGGTGCAGTGGAGCATAGGGTCTTGCCTTTCAAATATCTTAAACATCTGTTGATGTACCCTTCCTCCTCTGAAACAAAGATCCATTTTCTTCAAGCTTACCTTAAAAGTATTACTTCCTACTGGCTCCGCCACATTTTTGTGTGGTTTTGCAGTAGCATCATAGCTTAAACTGCTTAACTATTCTTACATTAATTGGCAATTTTCTGTGGTCAGAAAAATATACTTAAACACTGTGTTATGTTTGTACTGAGATGAAATACAGGAAATTTTATAGTGGCAATGAAGCAAAATCAGCAGGTGTGATTATCATGATAACTACACCCCTGGGTGCTTAGAAGCACATGGCTGCATCTGGTCCATAGTTATCTCTCCAGGGGTGAGATTATTTCATGATAACCACAGTGCCCTAATGGCCCATTGCTTAAGTAGTATTCATGACCCTTATACAGAATCCTGCCTGTATTGAACAGACTGAATTTCTCCCCCATCCCAGCTGTCTCTACTTTTATGTTTTTAATATAATTCTTTCTTTGTTCATTTCTGTTCATTAAAGAGGTGCATTTAATATAAATGCAGAGTGCATTGTCTTTAATACCAGAATTGCAGATGAATAAAATACATGATTTGGAATAAAGACAACCATTTATCAGCATTCTATGTATAGAATAGTTGATTTTGTGTCACACATCTGGTGGAACCTGAGCAGCATTATTTGCCATGAAAATCTCAATTCCAGAATAAGGGACTTTTCCAGTGCTCTGAACAAAGAATAATGATTTCTACCTTGTCACTGTACTATTGCTAGAGAAGATGTAAATAAAGAAATGAGAGCAGGGGCAAGAATTTCGATCCTTTCTCACCTCATAGTCATTGACAAGCAGTGTGATTTGCAATTAGGCTGAGGATACTCTAAATTGTTACAGAGGAAGAACTCCAGAATTCAGGGAACCTGGGGCTGGGCAATGCAGATATGAGTTTAATGTCACCCTTGCTATTCCTGCCATCATCTGATTCCTGGTATATGTCTTCAGCTGTGTTGGGGCTCTGTTCATATATTTCTATGTCCTGTGTCACCTAATTAAATCTGGCTAATAGTGTGCAACTGTAAACACTACATAAACACTTAACAAGTACAGAAAGAAAATAAGTACTATAGCTGAAGGAAATATTTTTTATACTTCACATAATAGATTATCTTGCCACTTCCCTTTAAAGGTTAATGTATTTTTCTGGCAGTTTAAGTTGAGCACAAAGGCTTAGAAAGAGAGAAAATGACAGGAAAGTGAGTGCTACCAAGTAAAAAACAAAGGCTTTCTTCCTTTTAATGGGACTCAAGACACCACTAATCTCATCTGGTTTAGCTGATAAGGGTAGACATGAGATGGTGAAATGGATTCAAAAGAGAAATATTTCTTTATTAGGCACATTCAACTTTAATTTGGTTTTTGGTGGTGTTTTTTTCTTCATAAAAATAAAAAGGTAAGATGATTTCTTTTCACAAGGTGCTAATCATTCAATGAGTTAAATCAATATTTTATTTTTTAAATTGAGGGGGTGCCACAAGATATTTCTTAATTAATTTTGTAATTCCTAAGAGCAATTAAAAGGATTATTGTGAGAATGACTGTTGTAATTTAAATCAATTTTAGTACATAAAGTCATTTTATCATCATATCCTCTTTCCCTAGCAACAGTGGATCAGAGCATGACAGGGAAGGGAAAACTACATCCAGACAGAGTAAGTACAAATTAAAATATTTGATTGCCTGAGTCTCACACCTCCAATCGATCCGAACAATACTTTCAGGCTTTTCTCTGCCAGGGTTTTTATGTTTTTAAAACTTTCTATATCTTACATACAGGATCCAAAATAAAAATGTTTTTAAGTAAAACATGAAATCTGTATCTTCTGTTCCTTTTCTTATGAAACATTTTACGTGAAATATGTATGAATGAAAAAGCTGGGAGGAATGGAAAATCTATGATATAGATGGAAGATGCTGAAAAGAAATATTCTGTTACATTAGGATTATTTTTTAACATTAACGAGTAATACAGAACTTAAAAGCAATGGGCTTTTAAGCAATTTACTTCTACATCTAAATTTTGAATCCACAAGTCTATTCAAGAGGTAAACAACAGCACAACACAGTACTTTTTGTTTTCTCTTTTAACTTCAGGAATCCCAGAGCAGAAGTCCCTCGAGAGCTCAGTGAATAATTTAATTCTCCCTCTAAAAGGGAAAAATGTCAAAATCCACAGGCTTTCCCTTTTAGAACATCTAAACAAAATTGTCTTCCTATGCAAGTCATAGTTTTGCTTCCCAGGCAGCCACTCAAGCACCTGTCTAACATAGTTCTGTGTCACATACTATACATGGAAAAGCAAAAAGAAATTACATTCAGCCTTAACTTCAGATGTTCCAGGTAACTTCTTTGTGAGAATTTCTTTGATAACAGTTCTGCAGAAGAAGGGAAAAACTGAGCATGAATTAGTGAGACATAAGGGAACAAAAAGAAACATTTAAATACATTCATTAAACTCTGAAATTCTCCAACTGAATGATATCTGAGCAATTCTCAATGATCAACAGAGAATGAGGTACTTCTGAAGAAAATATGACTACCCATTCATGACTTGGGATGCAAATCAAAGTGTAGAATGGAATTTTTCATTCCTAATTTGCAAAACAAATTGAAAGGAATCTCTCCTTTTTAACATAATTATCTATTTTGCACATGACATCTGCAGGAGTAAATGTTATGCTGCTTTTCTGGATTTGGTCTGTTCAGGAAAACATGTAATCTTGTGTAGAACTTTCATCATGTGAACTGTCCCATAGAAGCTGAAATGATATGATTTTAAAAGATTGTTTAAATTTTTAAAGCTAAGCTTATTTTTAATTGTTATTTTTTACTAAGATCATGCTGCTTAACAGTAAAGTATTGGGCATCAAGGTGTTTTTATGTCACTGAATTTATCTATGAAAACATTTTTATAACTGAAAGGAAGAATTTTACTGAGGAACCTAAAGTTCCTTTGCGTTTTCTATTGTCATCACCTGAGAAATGCTAACTAATCTACAGTTATAATATGGAAATCAGTCAGTGTTGTCAGTGAGATATTTAGCCACAAATTTCATTGTACAAAAAAAAGTTCCCAGGGTCTGTTTTTTCTTCAAGATATCATTCATCCTTCTTTGTATGTGTGTCAGTGGAAATTTTCTTGGTTATGACTGAGGAAATCTTTTTGTTGAGGTAAATATTCTAGCCTTTGAAGGAACAGTTATATTTAGAATAAATCTGATTATTGCATTCTCTTTTGCAGGCTCTTAAGTAAATTTCTTGTGGTATTTCTTTTCAAACAAGGGAAAAATATTTTTGTTTGAATAATTCAAATGTTTTCAAAGAGCAGAAAGCATTGAGAGCTACGTATTTGTTGTAAATCTCATTTGGAAGTGCCAAATTAAATGACAGTGAAGAAAATTATTACCTTTTCCTATTAAGGATGGAGCTATTTCAGATCATAGAAAGTATAGCGTAATTAGACAAGAGAAATAAGCCATGGGAAAATAAGGATGAAAAATACCATTAACAGAAGTCTGAAGAAATGAACCCATATCACAGGTAAAACTTGACAAGCAGATGAAGGGGAAGCAACTTCAATATTAATTCATCATTATTTTGAATAAAACCATTAAGATTCTCTCTTTTAACATTAGATCATTACTGAACTTTAAATAATGCTCACTGTGATTTATATTTGTGATTAAAGTATATAGTAATCCATTCACACAGGTTCTGTTACGTATTTTATTTTACTAAATAAGCTATCTCATTTAAACAAAGATTTTAAATAGCTTTGTACATTCTGTAGCTTAAGAAAAAGCCTGCTTTATCAGTGGTAATAATACCATTGGCAATAAAATACAGATATTATAATGTCTGTCTTTAACTTTCTCTCATCTAATTCTAACTATTAAAAAAAAAAAAAAACAAAAAAACATTTACTTCTAAGGTTTATGTTTTCTCTGAGCCTGTGACACATTTTAAGTATAACATACATAGCAGATTTCAAAGTTATTAAAACCTTGGTTAAGAACTAACTAAACAGTAAGAATGTCTTCTTGAAAAGCAGATTGTCCTTCCATAAGACACATCTTAACATATAAATGATTGTTTATTAAAAAAAAATACTCTAAATTTGCAAGATTTGACTTGTGATTGTAGGTGAATACACAGAGGGATAGAAAGATAGATGGGCAAAAATGTTGAAGAACAAACAAGAGCTAGAGCTATGACTTCAAAGCCATACATTATATGATAAAATGAGCCTTATTTTAGTCCTTTTAGCAAAAAAGAGAGAACTTTGAAAATGTCGTGGTTTAACCTGGCAGGCAGCCAAATACCACGCAGCCGCTCGCTCACTCCCCCCACCCCCACCGGGATGGGGAGAGAATCAGAACGGTAAGAGTGAGAAAAACTCGTGGGTTAGACAGTTTAATAGAACAGAAAAAGGGAAAATAATAATGATAATGATAAAATATACAAAATGAGTGATGCACAATGCAATTGCTCACCACCCGCGCTGACTGTTAACCAAGTAGTGATTGCTACCTCCTGGAACACGCTTACCATTCGTATACTGAGAATGATGTCACATGGTATGTAATACCCCGTTGGCCAGCTGGGCTAGCTGTCCTGGCTATGTTCCCTCCTCCCAGCCTCTGCATTTGGTAGAGCATGGAGCTGTCCTTGACAGGGCACTTAGGAACAACTGAAAACATCAGTGTGTTATCAACATTCTTCTCATACTAAATCCAAAACACAGCATGAGGAAGAAATTTAACTTTATCCCAGCCAAAACCAGGACAGAAAAAAACTTAATTTTTAGTAATTTAAGCTCTCTAGAGACTTCAGAATTTAATGAAAAAAAGCAATCACACTAAAATGTTCTAAAAAAAGGTATTGATTACTTCAAATGTGTCCTAAATGAGAAGGAAACATGGGACTCTGTGTATTATTTTGAGTTCTGCCCAGTGTAGACATAGCATGTAGATTGAAACAACATCACTGCACTTTTGATGGAGAATTGCCTTGGCACTAGCAGACATTACAAATAACATCTCCTTCCAAACGGCATACATGTTGTCTGTTCCTTACATAACTGAGATGACAAACTTCTTGAAATGATAGGTCATAATTTCCTGGTAGTCTTACTGTGCGGTAATGAAACTATTTATGTGTAATAAAGCAAGACCATTTAGGCTACCAAATAGAAAAAAAGTCATATAAGCATAAAAAATACATATATTAACTGAGTAATTCATTTTCTGATAATGGTTAAACAACTTCCTTTATGTATGCATTGAATAGTCAATGGCCTCTACCCTCAAGAAATGCTGAGAAGAAACAACACAATTATTCTCAATAAGACAACATGACCAAATAACTATTAAAAGGAAAGATACTTTTAACAATCCAATTTTAGCAAAAAATTTAAGAGCTGAAAAGCTTTTATATGTAATCGAGTGTTTGGATTTATTAGAACAAACATTTCAGCTCTTACTAAAACTGATGAAACTAAAAGTATCTATTAGAGAAAGAAGTGGCTGATTTTTTTTTAAGAATTTCCACCACAACAACAAAGAGTATCTACCTATCAAGTTGATGGAAAAGTATTACCCCACTGCATATAAAGCAGCAAATTGGCTATTCATGAGCCAAAACATGTAATGAAAGATCTCGTGAAGGAATGGAGCCAAACGGAAAATGACAACAGCTCATTCTGAACCCAGAAAAACATGAATGAGAGAATCCTCCCTCTTCCATGTATTTAGAGATAAAGAATACTTTAAAAGCCTTTGGAGCTGATCCAGCTAATTTCTCTGACCTTCTTCTCAACCCAAGATCACCCTTCCCAGATCAGTCTCATTGCTGTAAGAAAGCAGAAGCTAAGGACAACTCTCTCCTTCCTCCTTGTGGCACCTGCCTGAAGCTGCACAGCAGTTTTCAGGTCAGCATGTTTCCACCATACGATTTCACAGAGGCAAACAAAAAAATTGAGATGTTTTTCTAAGGGGCTACTTAACAATAGTTTTCTTTCAAGGATTTTGAATGGGCTATTTAGATGATTTTATATGTTTAAGCACTAAAAGCTTCTTTACTTAAACACTGAGTCATTTAGACCACTTATTTCTGGAGAGGATATATAAACTAAATAAGCCAAAATAAACTGGAATTAAATTTACATCACACATTCATTTTTTACTCTCATGACAATGCCTTGAATGGTTTCTGCTGAGAATTGGTTTGCTTATTTTGGATTTATAAAAGTTGGGAAATGTTTTTATAAATTATGTAGGTAATTTACAATGACCTAACCAAGACTCACAATCTTGTCAACGAATATCTTTTGCCTATTTGTAAATATTTCAAGTGTCAGGAATACAGTGAAAAACTATGTACAACTTATGGAAATAGAGTGTATTGGTTTTGGCTGAGATAGAGTTAATTTTCTGCTTAGTAGCTTGCATGGTGCTGTGTTTTGGATTTGTGACCAAAACAGTGCTGATAACACAGAGATGTTTTAACTATTGCTGAGCAGTGCTTACACAGTGTCAAGGCCTTTTCGGTTTCTCACGTTGCTTCACCAGTGAGTAGGCTGGAGGTGCACAAGAAGCTCTGACAGGACACAGCTGGGACAGCTGACTCCGACTATCCCACACCATATGACATCATGCTCAGCATATAAAAGCTGGGGGGGAAGAGGGAGGAAGGGGGCGAAGTTTGGAGTTATGGCATTTGTCTTCCCAAGTAACTGTTAAATGAGATGGAGCCCTGTTTTGCTGGAAATGGCTAAATATCTGCCTAGCTTTGGGAAGTAGTGAATTAATTCCTTATTTTGCTGTGTAGCTTTTGCTTTCCTTATTAAACTGCCTTTATCTCAGCCCATGAGTTTTCTCACTTTTACCCTTCTGATTCTCTCACCCATCCCACTGGGGGGGAGCAAGTGAGCGGCTGTGCCGTGCTTAGCTGTCTGCTGGGGTTAACCCACAACAAGGTGGGTGAGGTGACGAAGTCTTGTCTACGGGGAAAATCAGAAGCAAAACTGTAGGCAAAGGAGATTGTCTCTAGTGTTACTTAGTTGTGTTTTTGAATTATCCTTGCCTTTCTCTAATAATAAAATTGTCATAATTAGTAGTCATTATCATTTTGTTTTTCTTTACCTTTGAGTCCTTGTTGAATGCAGACAACTGCAGGAGGCTAAAATTGCGCTCTTCATGAAATTAAGCCCGGCATAAAGAACCAGCATTAAGAACTGAGCTGTACTTTCTATAGAAAATATCCAGACTTAATTTTAATATTTTTAGGATTATAAAATGAAATATAACCCTTTATAAATTATATGATTGCTTTTAAAGTAATGCTGCATTGTTATTCTGAATTTATGTTTACCACTGAATCCTCTCAGGTCTATGCCAGGCTGAAGATCCCATCACCAGTTTTCTTTACAACAATTCAAGTACAATCAAACCAAGGCTGTTCTTTTTTTGAACTAATGGATTTTTTAATTATAAAATATATTTTTTTCAATCTTGCAGTCACTCTTATTCCTATTCTCTTAAAAATCTACAAAAGTTTGTTCACTTGCCTCCTAAAAAGTGAAAACAGAATGTATTCATTGTTCACATAACAAGATTATGTTTCTAAAAAAAGGCCTATTTTTTGCAATTATGCTTCTCAAAGAGAAAATATGAGCTAAGTTCAGCAACCAACATTTTTTGTAGAATATTTCCAAATCATCACTGTCTCGTCTTTTCTCAAAGACTGAAGGTGCTGTTAGAATAAGAAAATCATTAACTAACGGAAGTAGCAGTCATAAGAGATTTCTTCATCATTCTAAAATATAATTGTATCATCCTTCTCTTTACCCTCTTTTCCATCCTCTATAGGGGACAGAAATATCTGTTTAATATGTCTGTATTTTCTGCATGTTAATAGCAATATAAAAGTGACTGGTCAGCACATTTCTGGTCTATGTTTTTTTAGTGGTTTTAATACTGAAGTCATTAGTTGTGGGGGCCTATAGGGATTTTCCATCCCTCAAAGTTTTAGAAACAGTTTACGCATTATAAATCAGGGTATTTTGAAGTTCAGGTAATTCAACTAGGGTCTTTATGAAGTCAAATTAGATGATTGCAATGGTACCTTCTGGCCTATAACTGAAAACATATTTAAAAAAAAAACAAAACCAAATCCAAACATTTACAATAAGATCTTTTCTAGATTTTGCTTGCTTTTGACAGGAAAAAGATATACAGTAAAGCTGAAAAGAATATCAGAAAGATAGTTTGAATTCAACCATTGTTATCATAGCTAGTATCTTATATGGTCTTTTAAGTCTGTTTGGTACAGGCACATTTGAATTTAACACACACCTATACACAAAATATAGAAGCAAGCTATTTTTCAAAACTGCATACTTAGATATAGAGAACTTTGAATATAGTAACAGTGTTATATTTTCAGGATAATTTTTTGGCTAATAAAAAATTAGGTGGAAAGTGTCATATTTTAAGCTCAGAGAGAGTAAATTTTCTCACTGGAAAAGCCCTTTAAGTGTTATGCTTTAACAGATTGTAAACATATAGTGCCTGATAAGTCTTACCTTAAATCCCATGCCCTCATTTTGTAAAGTTGTGTGAAACACTGAACATAAATGCCTTTTTGAACTTAATCACTCCTGTAAGTGGGAACACAGTTGTGGAAGAGAAAAGGCCAGGCACGTTGCTAGTATGTGGAAACCTTTGTTCTGACTGGTGGAACTAGACAAAAATTTTCCAAGAAAAGTGGGAATGATTGGGATTGCTGAAACAAGAAGGTGAGTGAGGGCTGCATGGGAAAGAGAAAGGGTTGAGATCTGTAAAGTAATTTATTCACCTAGTAGCTTAGACGTATGGTGACTTGTCTGAATTTCCAGTTGTTCATTATATAGACAGTAGGTTGCAAAATGATATTTATTTACTGAAAACCTTTATGATCAGCTAAAGATACCATCACATTGAGTAGTTTTATTACCTTAAAATGCAGAAAATAATAATGAACATCCTTCACGAAATATGTGATGCAGAAATTTATCACACCTCAGTGGCCAGACAGAATTCAAAACTCAGGCAACATTGAACACAAACTTCTCCCAGAATGAGTGATTTCTGAACAGAATTATGTTTTGGTAAATTTAAGAATACAGGCTAAGCCTATTAAAACATAAATTCTTCCTGCAAAGTCTGGCATTAAGTTCAGCAAAGGCTCTAAGTTCTTCATGGCCAGCTTTCAACTGTATGAATGTACAGTATTTAACACCTCCAAACACTAGGATAATAATCAACATGAAGAATATAAAGAACACAGAACATACAGAATAAATGAAGTAATATTAATAATAATTATTCACTCATGTACCTAAGGTTTGCATAGTTTTCAAAACATCTCTGTTAATATATGAATTGCATAATATGTCTCTTTCATAATGTGCATGTTATGAAATGGGATGTCAGTCTCAGTTTTCCATCTCTCTAAAATCTTAACATCCTCAAGCCAATTTATAGCTTTCCCTAATGGAAGGCACTGAGTGCAAAATCCTGAATTTTGCAATTAATCAGAGAAAGGTAAAGGACAGAAATCACTGTTGATCCCTGAAAGGTGACATTGCCTTGTAAACTGTGTATTCCACAAAAGCATTGTTGTAACTGATCCAAATTGCAGACACTTCACTGTATACAATCATAAACTGCTTCTAATTGCATTACTAGTGATCTTCTAAACATGACTTGACATTTATGCATTGTCTTCTGACATCTATGAGGTTAACTGATACACATTTTTCCTTAACACAATTTTCTTATTGATAGGAATGTCACACTTCAAATTAGGATAGGAATAAAATGTTTTTGGCAGCTTTCCAGAATTTTTCAAATACAGCCATTCCTTGTGAAAAAGTTATAGGATATTTGTAAAATTACATTAACAATAAAAATAGCATTTTTGCAAGGTCATACTGCATGAAATTCTGTATAGATGGTAGCTGTCTTCAAATGCATTTGACATAGCCAGCATTGCTGAATTGAATAAAAGAACTGTCTGGAGAAAAGTATTCCAGAAGACAATTTTTGTAAGTGATTGTTGCAAAATTAACATAATCCTACCGCAAATTTTAGACTGCTAAATCCATACTCATAGTTTTGGTAGTAGTTTTTCAGTTGTGTTCACCACTGGGACAAATTACACACATTTCTGTTACAGTCTACTTCCTGTAGCTATCAGTATCCTATAGAGTATATACTTTAAAGTGTTTTGTTAAAATCACTAGATTTCAGAGGAAGGAGGATCTGAATTGCTCTTATTTTCTAGTTTTATGGCTGAGGAAGTCATAGGTTAAAGCTGCTTTATTCTTGTTACTTTAATTTACTAATATTTATCAGAACATCATAAGTCTCAAAATAAACTGACTTGGCTGCCGCACTCTAACTTCTGTGGAAAGAAAGGTTTAATAACTAACAAGGTTTTCATTCTGTTAAGTCCTTTTTCTTGAAACTATAGAAGAGAACTAACTTAGCTAAGCATTGCAGAACCTTGGGGGCAAAAAAGAAGAATTGGTGCAAATTAATCTCTAAAAATGAATGGGATGATGCAATTCTGCTTTAGTATGGACACTGGAAACTATTCCACAACTAGTGGAAATTTTTCTCCTTGGAGTTTTCCAAATCTGTTAAAGATATCAGTAAAGGCTTGGTATATTGAGGAAATTCCTTAGAATCTTTGGTATCAGATATAAGGGTTTTGGCACCTCTTTTGAAACTTTTTTATTATTTCCTTAGGCAATTTGTCATTGACCACCTTGTTCCATCTGTTCTTGAGATATATAAAATATGTTTGTTAGAAAGTAATTTCTTTTGTCTCATTGTTTCAAAGGATATTAGAAAACTGATTTAGGCAAGTAGAGATTACCAGGTTCAGTTTATAGTCACAATTTTGAAGGTACAATCCTCAACATACATAATCAAATATGGACATTTCAGAACTTTTTGATCTGAAGGATCAACTGGTTTATTCCCTACAAATTTTGAAACTGT
Source organism: Pelecanoides urinatrix (assembly GCA_013400755.1). Taxonomy (NCBI): domain Eukaryota; kingdom Metazoa; phylum Chordata; class Aves; order Procellariiformes; family Procellariidae; genus Pelecanoides; species Pelecanoides urinatrix. The sequence goes on from VZTQ01005254.1 coordinate 33,348, forward strand.
TGACTCCTAGGAATTACTGACCTATCTGTTTGATGTAGCTGGACAGACACATTGCAGTAGTTCTATTTTCCAAAAGGATTTAAACAGTAGCACAGACAGGAGTTCCTTTTTCCACAAAATACTCCCTTTCTGAGACTCCTGAATGTTCATAAAGGTACAGAATCCTGTATTCTTTACAAAGTAGATCACCATCACTACATACCAATGCCTCTCAGTTTAAGTCTGGTAACGACTTCAAGGTCTTCAACTTTCAAGACAGTTAAACGAGCCAATGTGCATGCATTTTCTCATTGAAATAAAATTTTTATCACTGATTACCATCATCAATAGGAGAGGTGACAAAGTTTATTCACATGATTTGATAACATTTAACCACTATTGTTTTGATGATAACTTAGCCATTCCTGCATTTGACTGAGATTTTAATTATTTTGTATGTTTCGTTTTTGGTAACTGTGAATTTTTTTGGTGTCTTAATGAATGGCAATTTCAATTCTACTGAGAACAGCAGCAACTCTTTAGAACATACAATTAAATATTTGCTTTGTGCCTATGAGTGTTTTTGTCATCGTTTCTATTGTGAAAGCTGAAAGATTGACCTTTGAGTGCTGGAATGCCATTTCATTGACAGTAAGATTAAGACCTAATTGTGTACAGTAGATGCAAAAAATTCCTCTATCAAGAAAATGAACTTTGAGTCATTACAGAGAAACTGAAATTCTAAGAAATAAATAACTTCTTTCTTCTGTACCAGTGTTAGACACATCTGTTAGGGAAGTAAGAAGCAAGGCCGGATTTTCTGGGTAGACTACATCTTCTGCTTAGTAACTGAAATATTTGAAGAGTACTTCAAAATGAACTCTGCAGTTTGGGAGGCAGGAAAAGTCTTCTTTCCAATGCATTGGATCAAAAATTTCCAGTAATAAAGGCTTCAAATGTTTTTTTTAATACAAATGACCTGCACCTGAATAGCTGTGGAAAGCTTGAAAACCAGGAAATCAACCAGTATAGAAATCAGAGCATCACAGTTAGGATTTCTAGGTCTCTTTTTTAACCCAGCATCTTGTAACCTTTCACAACTATCTAAAGAAACAAACAATCCAAGAACAAGATTCACTTACAGTCATGTACATGTCTACCTAGAAAAAAGTGACAACCATCTCCACTTCAAAATGGACACAATATTACAGCTCATTCAGATGAATCAGAAGTGCATAAAAGCATAGGGATTGAAATTGGTGTTCAATATTGAAGAAAGACAAAATGGCTCAAGAGAACTGAGGAGAACAGAAGGTGATGAAATTTGTATGCTCAACTTTAAAAAGCACACAAATATTGTATGTGCTTAGTTTTACCCTGATAATGTTACTTATTGTTTTCATGTTTCCACATTTCTCGTCTTTGCCACTTGAGATTGCAAAGTCTTTGGGACAAAAAAAGTTTTCCTATGTGTTTAGAGAGCATCTAATGCTTCCTAATACTACCAATCTCTACTTAATAAATGTATTTCTTTAATGTATTTTTGGTTTGATTTGCAATATGCTTGCCAGAAGCAGAGGTCAATATATTTATAGCCAGTAATTGGGCAGGAGGTCGAAAACATTATCTAATGTAACTTTTTAAATCTTTAATTAAATTCCATTTGCATGCACTGCAGGAACAGCTATGAAATTAAGTTAAATAGGTCTGTATTTTAATGTTTATTAGTAGAAGGTCATGATGACAACAGCTCCCTTTTGCAAAATTAGCAATTTTAGTCCAGAAACCAGTTCATATATGCTTTTTATCAGTTTCAATTCTTATATGTCCAAAGTTTTCTGTTTTATCAAAGCACTACAGTGGCTGTTGATAAGAAAATTAGCCAACTGCCTCTTGCTCTTCCTTCATGAGATTATACAATTCTTCATCATCACAAGCAGATACAATTACACACTATAGGTCAAGAATAAGAAAATTTAATTGTAACCCTCTATCATATTTCTTATTAGACAAGCAGATTAAGAAACCAGACCTCAAGATTTTCTCCAGTGTCTAACATTGTGACAAATCAGTGCTGAAAAAAAGTCAAGACATACACAATGCAAGGGCCAAATCCAGCTTCCATAGAGTTAAGTGTAAATTTTCTTATGATTTCAGCATATGGCTTTACCAGCAGTACTGTATGTCTTCTAAAACTAATAATACATACATTTCCTTTTCTAATTTTTTAAGTGCCCTACAATGCAAGTGGTTTTTTTCCTCTTATAGGGTTGTCTAGAAACATTGAGTGTGCTCTTCCCTGGCAACAGAATTTATAGTATTACTTGCAACAGAATTTATAGTATTAGTATGCTTGGAAATTTTACATTGTAGTTGTTTCAAAGGAAATAAGCTTTGAAAGACACTTGAGAAATTGTTTAATCCAGTCACTGCCCCAGGGCAGTGAAACCATTCTTAACAGGCATTTGTCTAATTTGCTTTTGAAAATCCCTAGTTATGGAGAGGCTACAGTCTTCTCACTTAAACTAGTGCTTAACTATCCTTACTGTTGGCAAGTCTTTTTTCTGATGTCTAATACTATACCTTCCTTGATTCACTTTTACTTATTCTTCCTTGCCTTAATCCCATGACAGAGATTTTACGCCTTTCTCATTTTCAGCAGTCTGATCTTGGTACCCTCAGCATTCTCCTCACCAGACTAATCAGCTCCAAATACTCCTATCTTTTTAGATCACCTATCATTATTATCATTCTGCACTGATCTCTCACCAGTTATTCTGTTTTATCTTTCCTGAAAAAATAATGCCTACAGTGGGATATAAAACTCTAGTAGATGCTTTATCAGCACTGAGCAGACTAGAGGACACACTTCATGTGTCTTTCATGCAGTTCCAACTAGTCTTTTTCTGCAACAGTGTTTCATTGAGCCACGCCACAAAGTTTGCTCTAATTTTTACATTCAGACTTATTTTCTTCTGGGTCCTCTTAGCTTAACCATCCACACTGTATTCATATGGCATGACTTTCAGGATCCCTTTTGTTGTAAACAAATCTTTCTCCATTTAACTCTGTAGTTCGATTGAGCCAGGGACTCTTCCTTAATGTTCATGTACTGGTCTGCATTAAGTCTTGTTGTTACTGTACTCCTGAGTGTCTGACACTAAGCCAGCAAGCCTTACTTATCAAGAAATCTAGTAGGGAGCTACTAAGTTAAGTTTCATAATAAGATATAGCCTAATAAAAATCATGGGACAGAGAACTGCTGACTGGAGTATATAACTGCTCTAGAAAGGCCTACAGAATGAGAAACTGAAAATATTCAAATGCCTTGTAAGAGGTACCAGACTAAAACCATTTCAAGTGTTATTCAGTGCTATACTCCAGACTGTTCAAGAAAGGACTAGGCACAGATGGTGACCATGAATAAGTTGTCCAGGCATGAAGAAATCACTTTGATGTGAGAACAAAGATGTTACAGATCGCTAGACATATTTTACGCATGCTTTTTAAAAAAAACCCCATAGCTGACCTGGTCTAGTGCTGGTGATAGCCTGTACAAGCTGTAGTTGGTGTCTTCTAGAAGTCCTTACCACCAGCACTACCACTACATGATTCTGTGAATCTATAAGGACTCAGCGTAACCCCAGGTCATACCTGCAGAACTGCTGCTTGGCCAGTCATCCCTCAGCTCATCTTTCTGCAGCTGTTTACTTCTCACTGCAGCACTTTGAACTTGTCCTTCTTGATGGGCATCTTATTTATTTCAGACGGTGTCCTGGTTTTGGCTGGGATAGAGTTAAATTTCTTCCCAGTGTTGTGTTTTGGATTTATTATGAGAAGAATGTTGATAACACACTGAGGTTTTTAGTTGTTGCTAAGTACCCTATAGTCAAGGACTTTCAGTTTCCATGCTCTGCCAAGTGCACAAGAGGCTGGGAAGGAGCATAGCCAGGTCAGCTGGCCCAGCTGCCCAACAGGGTGTTCCATACCATGTGACACCATGCTCAGTATATGAATGGTAGGCATGTCTGGGAAGTGGCGCTTGCTGTTTTTTGGGCAGTGCTCAGCGGGTGGTGAGCAATTGCATTATGCATCACTCATTTTGTCTCTTCTATCATCATCACTATCATCATCATCATCATTAATAATATGTATTATTAGTACTATTATTGTTTTCCCTTCCTTTTCTGTTCTATTAAACTGTCTTTATCTCAACCCACAAGTTTTCTCACTCTTCCCCTTCCGATTCTCTTCCTGTCCCCCTGGGGGGCAGGGAGTGAGCGAGCAGCTGCATGGTGTTTGGCTGCCTGCCGGGTTAAATCACGACAGACAGGCATCCTAATTCATCACGACCATTTTGCATTCTAAACTTGCCCTTCAGAAGGGTATCCTTCCCCGCCTGCCAACACATGCAGACTGACCAAGGTGTACTGCACACTCCATCACTAAAGTAATTAAATATCAAGTAGTGCCAAAACAGGAAAAAGCCTTGCAATAAACACTCCAATTTGACAAAATCCCATTTTGAAGGGGATTGTTATGTACAATTTGTTAAGTACACCTTCAATAGTGTATCCTGCCTAATTGTGTCTTTTCTTCGCATTACTCTTATGGATATGTCTATGCAGGTAAATAAAAGACAGGTAGGGACAAATTCCTAGCAAAATATAATGGATTGACTTGTGTCCACACTGCTTGGGGGTATGTCCTTCTACAATAGTAAAGAAAGGATGAGAGGAAATGGCCTCAAGTTGCACCAAAGGAGGTTTAGATTGGACATTAGGAGAAATTTCTTTACTGAAAGAGTGGTCAGGCCTTGGAACAGGCTGCCCAGGGAAGTGGTGGAGCCATCATCCCTGGAAGTATTTAAAAGACTTGTGGATGAGGCACTTAGGGACATGGTTTAGTGGGCATGGTGGTGTTGGGTTGACGGTTGGACTCGATGATCTTAGAGGTCTTTTCCAACCTTAATGATTCTATGATCCTATGATTCTATGTAATATCCTTCTAGATGACCTTCCCCTAGCTTGCTATGTCCTGTGACACAGAATCATCGACAAACCAGTCACTTTGGACCCTAGGCTGTCTCAAGTGAGTTCTGGGCACTGAAGTTGAAGTATGTGATTTACCTTATTCACTATCCAACTGATAGTTTTGTCTCTGTTTTCAAGCCTGAACTTCTCCAGGTATTTAACTCTGGACATAATGACACATAAGAGACCTGTGGTATATAGGTATGTTGTAAAAGCTCATCTGTGTACCCACAAAGGGGCAGAGAGACCATAGCAGGAGGGGAGGCCAAATAACATCTTGCCTCGGCTCCTCCCAGACCTGTCACAGGAGCCATCAGCCCATCAAAGGCCCATCTCCACAAACTCAGAGGAGCACAGGGGCACAGGAACCCAAATTAAGGATTCAGAGGAAGGGATGTCATGTCCAGGTCCCTCCTACTGCTGTCCCAGAAAATCCTCAGTCCAGAATTCCACTTGTGAAACACATCAAAGTGAGTCAATGCTAGAGGATCACCTTTTGGACTGAGGGGGATCACTGTCTAGAGGGGTGGGACACATTATGGGATGCAGGGGAATTTTGGAATTGCACAGGACTTATTAAGGGATGATTAGAGGAGGAACCAAAGGTGAGAAAGGGAGGGATCTAGGTGATCTGGGGAGGGACAAGCGTGGGAAAATAGAGGAATAAGGGGATGAAACGGGCCTGTGATGAGTAAATTAGTTGGTATGCTTATTTGTCCATCCTCTGTGCTTGACCAATGCAGTCTGTTCCACCTTGTTAAATTCCTTTCTAGCTCTTTTCTTGGATGAGGAGCTCTATTCAATGTGTCTGCAGGTGTGTGTATGGGGAGCTGAGTGCCAGCAACTGGAATGGCACCTTGGGTTGCAGGGGTCTGTGGTGCCAGCACAGAGCGAGTGCGGGTCTGGGTGCCAGCAGCTGGACTGGGACCACAGGCTGGAGGGCCTGTGTGCCTGGGTGCCAGTGAGTGGTGAGACCCAAGTGAGTGACAGCAAGTGCCAGGCAGAGGCAGGTAGGACCAGGGGCCAGAGCCCTGTGCAGGACTGAAGTGCCTGGAGCAGGTGTGGGTGTGAGAGGAGTGTGTGGATGCCAGACTGGATCAGGCTGGGTGAGACGGCAAGGGGGTAAAGTGGCCTCAGAACCAGGGTGGTGGGAGGGTCTAAAGGCAAGACCATGGGAGGAGCTGGCTACTGGGGGGACCAGCTGGGCTCTGGCAGTCTCTGGGTATGACTCCCACTGACATGTCGGTGTGTGTATGTGTGTGTCTCTAAGAGCAAGAGAACAGAGGGCTTGTTTTGCCTGGCGAACCAGTCCCAGCCAGCTCCCTGTGCACGTGTGTGTGTGCATTTGTGTGTGCATGCAACAGTCTGCACCAGCAACAGGAGTGGGGCTGTGGCCTCAAGGGCTTGTATGTCCATGTGCCAGCAACTGAGGAGACTGGGATCCAGGGGCATGTAATGGGCAGACAGTGTCTGAGCCCAGCTGCTGGAGGGATCCACGTTGTACATAAGTATATGTATATATATATAACTACTAACAGACCTCTGTCCTCCTCAACCAGAGAGGGGAGCAGGGTGAGGTTGCTGCTGCTGTCTGTGTTCGTGTGAGTAGTCTGTGTGTCTGTCTGTGATCAGTGGCCAGCTGTGTGTAGATGTGGTGCACGCACATGCTCTGTGTGCACGTGCCTGATGGGAACACCACTTGAGCCTCGCTACTGGCTGAACCTGGGGCATGGAGCTACAGCAGCATTGCCTTTCTCAGGCTGTTGGATCTGGCCTGATATTTTACCCTAGTGTATTGGGTTTGTGTGGCAAGGTTTGGCAGTGGGGGAATTACAGGGGTGACTTCTGTGAGAAGCTGCTAGAAGTTTCCCCTAAGTCCGATGGAGCCAATGCCAGCCAGCTCCAAAACAGATCCACCACTGGTAAAGGCCGAGCCCATCAGTGATGGTGGTAGTGCCTCTGAGATAACATATTTAAGAAGAAGGGGAAAAAACTGCTGCGCAACAGCAGCCGAAGAGAGGAGTGAGAATATGTGAGAGAAGCAACCCTGCAGACACCAAGGTCACTGAAGAAGAAGGAGGGGAGGAGGTGCTCCAGGCACTGGAGCAGAGATTCCCCTGCAGCCCGTGAAGAAGACCATGGTGAGGCAGGCTGTCCCCCTGCAGCCCATGGAGGTCCATGGTGGAGCAGATCTCCACTTGCAGCCTGCGGAGGACCCCACACCAGAGCAGGTGGATGCCCAAAGGAGGCTGTGACCCCATGGAAAACCTGTGCTGGAGCAGGCTCCTGACAGGACCTGTGATGCCATTGAGAGGAGCCCACGCTGGAGCAGGTTTGCTGGCAGAACTTGTGACTCCATGGGGGATCCACGCTGGAGCAGCCTGTTCCTGAAGGACTGCACCCCGTGGAAGGGACCCATGCTGGAGCAGTTCGTGAAGAACTGCAGCCCGTGGGAAGGACTCAAGTTGGAGAAGTTCATGGAGAACTGTCTCCCATGGGAGGGACCCCACGCTGGAGCAGGGGAAGAGTGTGAGGAGTCCTCCCCCTGGGGAGGAAGGAGCGGTGGAGACAATATGTAATGAACTGACTCCAACCCCTATTCCCCCCATCCCCCTGTGCCGCTCGGGGGGAGGAGGTAGAGAAAATTGGGAGTGAAGTTAAGCCTGGAAAGAAGGGAGGGGTGGGGGGAAGGTGTTTTTAAGTTTTGGGTTTATTTCTCATTATCCTACTCTAATTTGATTGGTAATAAATTAAACTAATTTCCCCAAGTCAAGTCTGTTTTGCCCGGGACAGTAACTCATGAGTGATCTCCCTGTCCTTATCTGGGCCCACGAGCCTTTTGTTGTATTTTTTCTCTCCCCTGTCCAGCTGAGGAGGGGAGTGATAGAGCGGCTTTGGTGGGCACCTGGTGTCCAGCCAGGGTCAACCCACCATACCTAGAAATAGGTACCTGAGGACTTTTGTAATGCAGAAACATGTCCAGAACTGCCTGAACTCCCCCTGCATCTAAATAAAGTTTCTAATTTACACATAATTGGACTGAATCGTGCTTTTAAAACAACAACAAAAAAGGAAAACTGTACACACCACTTATTCACACTTTAAAGTTACTGAAATGGAGATCAAAGTAAAGTCCCCTTTGATTTCATAATGCAGATGGCACCACTTATTTATATGACATCACATCAGATATATTAAATAGAACTATGGCCTTTCTAAACCCTTTTTTCTTTTTTATGTAAAGTAAATTAACATACCACAACATGCAATAATCAGGATTGTAAGGAAACCCAGGGCTAAAGTAATTGTGTTCAAGAATCGGTTACTGTTTATCTAACCCTTCACTCCCTGACTTTGTCAATTCACATAGGATATATATCTGAGAAAATGTACTGTTTGACATGTTATAGATAAATCCTGGCAATATTATTCAATTACTTATTTCAGGGCTATTTTTTTCATGATAAAGTTACCTCTTTTCCAAACATATGGATGTGTTGGATGTGTTTGCACAGCTCTCATTGCCTGTGCTGTCTGAAGAAAGCTGACACTCATCTGCATTTCAGCTGTTTTGTTCTTCATTTTAATTGGGATATTGTTACTGCTTTTCTTTCCTTTTTCTTTTTTTCTCACTATTGTTCTGGCTGACATATTACTTTTTTTTTTTTTTTTTTAATCTGGCAGATGTCTTCATCATCATCATCCAATTAGAAAACAATCGATGAGGATGTATGGAGACTAGACACTAAATAGCATGAATCATGTTTGAACTATAAAACACTTTCCATAGCACTTACAGGATATCTCTTTGGGACTATATGACTGCAAATACTAAAGCCTCATATACAGATATAATAGAACACTAAAGATTTTAGGTATTTATGTGAGATTTTAAAGCCATTGAGTTCACACTTGATGTTTAAAAACATGCTTCCCTCTAAGAACATGTGTCTAATACCTTTTTTCCTACTTTGAATCAACCAGTCTCTTCACAGAGAGTACTTTATGATTCTAATCTCTAAAATGAGCGTTATGAAAAAGTCTTCCAACCTGTTCCTTGTAGTAAATAAAAATTCCAGAGGTGTTCAGCACTCTGCCAGAGCCAGAAGAGAAGCTAGCATCTAAACCACACCAAATTAAGGAAGATATCCACTCTTTGTGGGGTCTCCTGATTCTTCTAATTTTATGCTATGCATCACATTGCTTGTTATACAATGTGGTAAATGGCATAAAAATCTTTACAACACATTATATAGGAAAAAATAACCTTTAAATCAACTAGCCAGTCTAATAACTGGTTTAGTAGATATAAGCATGCTGTATATGTATAGTGTTACTTCTCACTGTAGAAACTGTATTTGAAGACAATGTAATTACTACATACATAAAGAACTGGAAAATCACAAAAATAAAAGAAAAAATTACTTATCCCATGCCATGACAAGCTTACTGAGGCTTTAAATGAATATATATATTTATAAAATTGCCTTTGACAATTCACAAGATCTGATTATGTGGCAGGATGCTCTGACAAAGGATTTGATTATATGGTACACTGAACTGTGGCTAGTAAATAATAACCTTCTCCATTCATGCTTCTACTTGTTATTGTTAGAAAAGTGGTACAATATTAAAAATTAGTAAGTGTCATAAACAAATCAATTATTGATGCAGGACAGCAGTACCATTTGGAAAAGATAAAGAGGATAAGTCTTTTTACTTCTGTTGCATCAAGGAATTTTATAAGTGGCTGCAAGTGAAATATTGATCCTTATGCATGAGTCATAAATGGGCCAAAGTGAATATCACAGGAAAAGTTGCATATTTTATTTGAAAAATATTGTAAATTTGTATGGATGGTAGTTTCTTAGTGAGTGTTATCTGATCAGTTCTAGTCAGAAATTAGAATGTGCTTGGTGATAGTTAAAATGTTCAAAGTGGTTTAAATTCAGGTCTGCTGCAAACTTTTTGTTTTTCTAAAAATGAATTTCCAAATCTGTATCTTCTTTAAAATTCACACTACATTAAAAAAAAAAAAAAACAAACCAGACCTTTCCTAAAGAACAAACTCCAAATGATAATGTCTATAAGAATGACATAGTCAGTGTCAGGGTCCTGAGGGCACTATCCAGCCTTGCTGTCGCTGTCTCCCCTGCTCCACGCCCATGACCCAGGACCACATTTCAGCTCAGCCCAAGGCCCCCAGTCCCTCACCAGGGAGACTGACCCGGTGATGGGGCAGGGGATGCCCAGGGAGTTGTAAGATTTGAACAGATACTAAACTAACTCACAACATAATACTCCTTTAGCAGGTACACAGGTATGATCCTTGCAGAATGGTTAGGATATGGAGTCTGCAAAACCTGTTGACTTTAGTGGAGCAAAATCTTCCAACAATACAGAAATGAAGCTAGATAAATGGAAACCTTTCACCATAGTGTCTCAGCATGCTTTGCTTCATACTTACCAGCACTTACTAGAAACTCATTGTAGTATTCTATTTATACTATAGAATATAGTATAGAATATAGCAAAGATGCCAGTCAGGTGTTAGCACACATACTACTAGATGCCATAAAGACACAGAGGATTTTTTTTCTTCAAAATAATTTTCCTTCTGTTCTCCAGAGAATTTTCCTTTTCTGTAAAAAAATACAACAAATGAAATGTTCTCTGTTCTATCCTCCAGAGAATTTTCCTTTTCTATAAAAAAATATAGCAAATGAAATGCCTGGATTGGTAGGTTTTGTTGCAAAATCATACAAAAATTGACTAAAATTCTAAAGGAAAAAATATGTTTAAACTGTATTTAAGTCTTTTCATTCTGGAAAACTTCATTTTGCAGAAGAAACTGAAATTTTCCAACAAACCTAGTGCTGATTTTAACTATGCTCTGTTTTTTCACTCTACATGGCATAACAATAGGTTTGAAATTCTTTGCACAATGACCTGTCATGTCTTATCACTTATCTTGTCGTACTGAATCATTAAAAAAAAGATAATACCCTTACACAATCATAGAATCATAGAACAGCCCAGGTTGGAAGGGTCCTTGAAAGATCATCTGTTCCAGCCTCTTGCGGGAAAAGGAGCCTAGATGAGATTACGTAGCATGCTGTCTATTCGCATCTTCTATGGCTGAAATGTTTATAAATACAATTTTTATAGCTTAAAGGCCCAATTCCTGCCTTACGCATATAGGTACAGTGTAGACTGACGATAGCAGCAAGTTCTACTTTTGTGATTATTGGTACTACGACAAAAAGTCGGATTATTCAATTTCCTATTTAAAAGCGTCAAATTGTACCTTACAAGATAAGCAGAAAACACTTGAATCTATAAATAAATTAACACTGAGTAGAAATTAACAGCCTGTGTAAACCACATCAAAATAAAATTATTCTTTTTTCTTAGGCAGATATATACAGCAGCATTTAGTAGTCTATAAATTGGCATCATCCTAAAGAATATGGTTTAATACAATTGAACACCAGAAACTACTCTGAAATATTATTAATAATCAACACTCATAGAATAAAATAATTAATTTACAAACTTTGGTTCGAAGCCAATAGTATTATTTCTCCAATGTTTTCTGTCTCACTGAAGATTTCCTAAAAATTTAATTGATTTAATTGATAACCATCAAGCACATCTAAAATAGAGCATTAATTAGAAATTATGTTCTTTAATAAGTTAATAAGGAAGAAAACTGGTGAAACACCAACAACCATAGAGTTCATCACCCAGCTGTTAAGTACTGCAATACTGCCTTTTAAAATTGGAAAAGGTTTCAAAATGTATTGAATAACAAGAGTCAGAGGGATCTAGATAACTGAAATAGAAGTTGTTGAAATTTCTCAGGTGAAAATTTGTTCCAAATTATAGAGGTTACCCTCATCTTAACCAGAATCACCCAAAATTATACATGAAGGTTTTTTTGTTAAAACAGGGAACGAGATGGAAAGTGTTAAGGTTAGCCAAATAAGTACAGCCTCATTTTCAAGTTTTTAAAGAACATGTTTTAAAAACAGTGGAAGTACATATTGGTATAAAAGATGTATTTGAAATCACAAGTGTTAAAGTATTTTTAAGAATTATATAGTTTTTGTTTTTATTCTTGATATTTTTTCAGTTTAAAACCATGGCATAAGTGAAAAAGTCATTAAATATTTTGGTTCATGCATTTATATTCTGAGGAAAATAAGATCAGTTTAACAGGTTAGCTAGATCCATCAAGAGATTTTTAAATGTGTCTGGTGTCTATTCCCTGTCTAATCAACAAGTTTGATTAATTCTTCATTTTTCAGAGAGATTGCAGCAGTCTTTTGCAGTACTATCTAATTTTAGATTTACACTTACAAAGAAAAGAGTGCATATAGTAGTTGTGTTAAAACAAATGTCATATTTTGTGAGATATTTCCATTTATCGGCTGAGTACAAGATCACGTCTCTGTAAGACTCTAATACAGTATGATTTATGACTTAAAAAGATAAGATTATTTTCACTAATTTATTGGATTTAAAATTAAGAATGTATGACCTACAACATACTCTCAACCAAGACAAGAATAAAGATGTCACAGCTTGATTTTATGTAGTGTAGAAAGATTTGTGGATTACTCCACAGAGAAAACAAGATTACAAATTATCTAAGCAACAGAGATATGAGTAATCCTTAAGGACACTGCAAAGATTTTAGTGAAAGATATAGGCCATTGGAAATGGTACATGCATCAACATGTTCAACAGAGCAGAGACTGCCACACAGGTATCTCCAGGTGTTCTTCCAAAACCTTCTGAATTCATTACCTTTTATGGGGTAGGTACAGCATGAAAGGGAATTCTTAAATCTGCCAACTAAGTATTCGTAAAACTGAAGTGCTTATTTTCTCTAAGAGTGAGACCAGTCAAGAAATCATTTATTAAACTAGAAGAAAAATACACATTTTAAAGTTATTTTTTCATAGTCTTGGCAATATCTCCATTTACTCTGACATCTTTCTCCCTATATTCCCATACTCTCTATGCTAAAGATTATTCAGAATACAGATGTAGGAATATTGCAGGAAAGATAAAGCAGATGATTTTTCAATGGTTTCGTGGTACTATTGGGAACTAATTTACTTTAAAAAAATAAGTGAGAGAAAGAGATACACAGACTATGAGCTGCATTGAATAGGTGGATTTTATTCTTTTCAAAACCAAATCCCTCAAATAAAGCAAGTATTTTGATATTCCTGCTTTGTCCCTAATTTCAAGGGGACTTCCAACACCATAAACTATATGGAAGCTTGGAGAATTTAAAAAATAGCAGATAGTAGAACATGTCAGAGAAAGTGAAAAACAATTGAAAGAAGAAGAGGAAAGTCTAAAAATTCAGGAAAGAGCAGAATGTTATAGTCAGGAAAGAAAGACAATTGAGGAGACAAAGAAGTTAAGTAAGATAAGAGGAAACAAGAAAAATGAAAACAAATCAAGCAAGAGAAACATTAAGTCAATTATGAGCTTGGTTACCTAGCCAAGAAGTTAGAAGTAGAAAAACAATAAATAGTAAATATTCAGTGAGAATAGGAAAGTTGGAGAGATTAACTTAACATACAAAAAAGCAATGATGGCTAATTATTATGTATGTGTTCACAAGCACATGAGAGATATCTATATAATTTTACATAGTGACTTGAGCCATCTTTCAAGGAAGTAAGTAAGAGTTTCTTTGGAAGCTTTAAATCCAATATGAGTAAAATACTTCAATCCTCAGTTCACTGCTGTGTACACTTGAACATAGTTAAAAAATCCACATTAAAAAAAAAAAGACTCTTTCTTTTTTCATAATGCAATAATATCTAATAAGGCAGACATATAAAACTTCTGTTTTCTGAGTTTTACGTGTTCTCACCTCTTACATTCTCTATATCATCTGTAGGTTTCATTGCAGAAGTGATGCTGTGACTGCATCCATGATAAGGTTGTATCCATAACTTACAAAACTACAGTAACACTTCTGCTTCATGCAGAAAAATGGTTCCAGAAAGTTTTCACCTCTCAGACTTTGAGAACTGACTGCAAAATCCATGCCTGTTACTGCTTTATGAAATCTCCTTGTAAATGTTTAAATAAAGGCTGGTTCTAATTTGAAAATGTGAGCCTACTTATCTTTTGCGTGCTTACACATCCTGGTAGCAGATGTTGGGGAAGCACTTAAAAGAATGAAAAAGCTTCCCATTTTTAACAGAGTGAATTTCAGAACAGAGCAAGTGACACATGGACTTTTAATGATAATGTTTGCCTACAGTAAACAGCACACTTGCTAAGTCCTGATTTTATTTGGGCTGCATATATATTATTTGTAAAGTACATTTTACAAAATGAAGAAAATGCCAGCAAAGTACACTTGTGAATGTGTAAACAGTGTAAGGGATTAGGGAACAGACAATCCTGCAATACAACCTAGTAATGAGCCATCTAGCTGGGTTCAGAAGAATTTTAATTTAGTGTGGTGAGCTTCTCCCTTGTTTTCACAGTAAAAAAACAGAGATTATTTTCTTTTTCATTTTTTTAACTTTGGAAACTAGGATTTCTGCTCTAAAGCCAAAGCATGCAGGGATTTTCAATATAGTGACTTAGCCATAATTCTTTTTGTATTCAGCTTAGTAGAGAAGCTCTGGAATACCAAATATTGCCAGAATCTGAAGTACAGCAAAGTGAGGACAAAGTATATATATAAAAATAAAAAAAATTTTTTAAAATGGAAAAAATGTAGTGATAGACAATACAACCCAAACTTTTGAAAGCATTTACTGTATCCAAAGCTAAAAGGACGTTGGAAGAGTAAGCATAATTCATCCATTCAAGCGCAATCATCTTTTAACCCTATTTTAATGGACCTATGCAACCAACAGGAACCCAGGAAATGCTCTGAAACAGCTGGTAATATGATTCTGGCAGAGAATGTTCCAAGTAGAACAAGTAACGAGAATGAGAAAACCTTCCACTTCAGGATAACCTGGTGTTCAAGTGATTGTCCTTTGATGTGAGACTCTGTCTATAGTCTAAACCAACTTGAATTAGAACATATTATAAAATATAGTGACCAGACTACTCTGGAGTAGTTGTGTCCTTTTAACAAGAACTACCTTAACCAAAGAAATTTTTTTTTCATTTTTATTGTTCATATGGTTCTCATTTCAAGGTGAAGATATCAAAATCATAATTTTAGATGGAAGAACTAAGAATGCTCATCACAGCAAAAGACCTCCATTTGAAGTCAGCTGTTAGTACACCATTTAGTTTTACTCCAATTCTCAGTAATTTAGTGCTTGAAATGAAATATAAGTGTAGGAAACATTGCG
The DNA here is from genome assembly GCA_013400755.1 of Pelecanoides urinatrix. Lineage (NCBI taxonomy): Eukaryota > Metazoa > Chordata > Aves > Procellariiformes > Procellariidae > Pelecanoides > Pelecanoides urinatrix. The sequence continues at coordinate 48,712 of VZTQ01005254.1, forward strand.
TAAATTTTTAAATATTGGCAAAATTATCCCTCCTGTTAAAAAAAAACCCAAACAAAAAAAACCCCAAACAACTAAAAAGTTTACATTCAAAGCAACAAAATATTGTTATTCCTGTTCTGGGTCCTTTCTGAGAAATTACCTTAACCAAACTAACGCAAAATCTGGCTTTGGGGACAATTTACAGTTTGCTGTTCACTGATACCCTTACAAAGCTGACCCTGAGATGCCGCTGTCTTTGTAAGTATTGCAGGATCAGAGATTAATTGCATTCATGCATTTTCTTCTCTGTGTACTCCATTGGTACTTCGTAAAAATTCCTTACATACTAGAGACTGATACAATTTTGTTGATTATGACAAATTATACCTTGATGACTCTGTACATAGATAGTAATCTTCATAAGACAATCAATCTGCTTTGTTGTAGTAGGAGGACCAGAAGTCCAGTCCAGGCTCTTCTTCACTTGGATGAGTACCCTTCAGCAAGTTTTTTCTCATAGCTCTGAGCATTCCTTTAGTAAGTCTGGCTATTTCCATTCTAACAAGGCCAGCTGTGAAGAAAATGGTTTCTTACTGGTACTGTGGGCAAAGTATCCACACATAGTGAAAAAATATCTCCTTTTAGGAATGCTTTCCTTAGGAATGATAACCTTTCTAAGTAAAAAGCAAGGACAGGTAACCTGAGAAGGAATACAGAGAAATTGTCCAAGCAGCCAGGGATCAAGTTCAGAAAGAATTAAATCTGGCCAGGGACATCAAGGGCAAAAAGAAAAGCTTCTATAGGAATGTCGGGGATAAAAGGAAGACTAGGGAAAATGTTGGCCCTCTCCAGAATGAAACGGGAGACCTGGATAGCTGGGATATGGAAAAGGCTGAGGTACTCAGTGACTTTTTTGCTTCAGTCTTCACTGGGAAGTGCTCAAGCCTCACTGCCCAAGCCACAGAAGGCAAAGGCAGGGATTGGGAGAATGAAGAACTGCCCACTGTAGGAGATGATCAGGCTCGAGACCATCTAAGGAACCTGAAAGTGAAGGTGCACAAGTCCATGGGGCGTGATGAGATGCATCCGCGGGTCCTGAGGGAACTGGCGGACGAAGTTGCTAAGCCACTATCCATCAGATTTGAGAAGTCATGGCAGTCTGGTGAAGTTCCCACTGACTGGAAAAGGGGAAACATAACCCCCATTTTTACAACGGGAAAAAAGGACGATCCAGGGAACTACAGGCCACTCAATCTCACCTCTGTGCCTGGGAAGATCATGGAACAGATCCTCCTGGAAGCTATGGTAAGGCACATGGAGGACAGGGAGGTGATTCGAGACAGCCAGCATGGCTTCATCATGAGCAAGTCCTGCCTGACCAACCTAGTGGCCTTCTATGATGGAATGACTACATCAATGAACATGGGAAAAGCTACAGATGTCATCTATCTGGACCTTTGTAAGGCCTTTGACACGGTCCCCCCTAAATCCTTCTTTGTAAACTGGAGAGATATGGATTTGATGGGTGGACTGTCCAGTGGATTAGGAATTGGTTGGATGGTCGCATCCAGAGGGTAGTGGTCAACGGCTCAATGTCCAGATGGAGATCAGTGATGAGTGGTGCCCCACAGGGGTCCGTACTGGGACCAGTACTGTTTAATACCTTCATCAATGACATAGACAGTGGGATTGAGTGCACCCTCAGCAAGTTTGCAGACAACACCAAACTGAGTGGTGCGGTTGACACTCCTGAGGGACGGGATGTCATCCAGAGGGATGTGGACAAGCTTGTGAAACTCATAAGGTTCAACAAATCCAAGTGCAAGGTCCTGCACCTGGGTCGGGGCAACCCTGAGTGTCAATGCAGGCTGGGGGATGAAGGGATTGAGAGCAGCCCTGCCAAGAAGGACTTGGGGGTACTGGTGGATGAAAAGCTGGACACGAGCCAACAATGTGCACTCACAGCCCAGGAGGCCAACTGTATCCTGGGCTGCATCAAAAGAAGCCTGGGCAGCAGGTCAAGGGAGGTGATTCTGCCCCTCTACTCTGCTCTGGTGAGACCCCGCCTGGAGTGCTGCATCCAGCTCTGGAGCCCTCAGCACAAGAAAGACATGGACCTGTTGAAGCGGGTCCAGAGGAGGGCCACAAAGATGATCAGGGGGATGGAATGCCTCTCCTAAGAAGAAAGGTTGAGAGAGTTGGGGTTATTCAGCCTGGAGAAGAGAAGCTCCGGGGAGACCTTACTGCAATCTTTCAATACTTAAAGGGGGCTTGTAAGAAAGATGGGGACAAACTTTTTAGCAGGGCCTGTTGCAACAGGACAAGGAGTAATGGTTTTAAACTAAAAGAGGGTAGATTTAGACTAGATATAAGGAAGAAATTTTTCACATTGAGGGTGGTGAAACACTGGAACAGGTTGCCCAGAGAGGTGGTAGATGCCCCATCCCTGGAAACATTGAAGGTCAGGTTGGACGGAGCTCTGAGCAACCTGCTCTACTCGAAGATGTCCCTGCTCACTGCAGGGGGGTTGGACTAGATGACCTTTAAAGGTCCCTTCCAATCCAAACAATTCTATGATTCTATGATATGATTCTAAAACTTTAATACATTTTGGTGTCTCATATTGAAATTGATGTTATAATTTGTCCACATACTGCAGAAATTTCCATTACAGAAGTATGGTGTTTGTGTGTGGAGTACCTCACACTTAAAGCAGTTTATATTGCACCTTTTACCAGCTGCAGTATAATCAGTTATCTTAGATTTTCTACTTCTCTCTGAATAGGTGCAGCTCACCAACATTGTCACCATTGATGGCTGATAGTGCATTTTTATAGCAGCAATGATGCAAGTGCTTGGAAGATAATGACCACAGACTATTATGGGAAAAAGTTAGTTTTCTGGTTTTTATTCATAATTTTTATCAGACTATGAGAAGACCACTCTGCAGAACATTTTATTCAGTAGGTGATGCAATTTGACATAAAGCAGTCACTCCACAGCTTAAAAGACCCACCCAGTGAAAATTTAGTGTCCTGTTTATCTGTGATAAGTTCAAAAGACCTTCACCATCGGGTTTTTTATTTGGTTGGCCACTTTTGTTGAGACTATCAGTCAGGTTTGTCATATTCTGCAGTTCATTAGTCCCCCACACTTTCAATTAATTGAGGTACCCTAAGTGAGGTCATTAAAATGACTAGATTTGTGCCTTTAAAATTACTTCCCTCCCCGCCTTCTTTAGAATTAAAAATTGTTATGTATTGTTTGTACTTTCGCTATCTGATAAAGTATGGAGCTAAGACTTAGGGAAATCAAGCAAACTATTTTAATCAGGAAATCTTGATAATCTCATTCTGTAAGGATGGCTCTAACTCCTCCACTCTTTGTCCAGATATAGTCAGCTTCCAGGGTAACCAGTCTGGGGTTTTGTTTTAAGAACTCCCTTGATCTTAAGGTCCCTAGATAATGTCCTCTTATAAATTAAAATACTGGGCAGTTTGTGAGAAAAAAGTGTGGTAAAAGCTTTTTGACTGAGAATAGACAATCTGAACTTTATGGTTTTGGAACAGAACTGAAGGCAAAGAAATATTTTCAGTTAAATAAAATAAATTTGATTTTATAAATCAGTCCAAGATTAAATTAATTTGAAGAACTAACAATCTGGAGCACTATACATTTATTCTCTTGTTAAAATAAGACGGGCTTTTACATGTAGTTTTTAAAAATTTGGATATGACTCCCCTATCCGTCATGAAAAGAAGTGTCCCTTCTGTTGCTGGATGATGCTAACATGCACAAAAAACTTGTCATGTTTAGAAAGATCTGCAGACTTGATGCTAATGGAAAGTAATAGAGAGGTATCCATACCACTAGGTAATTCTTTTCCTCTTCCAGATATATGACAAAAATTGTAGGGTTTGTTTTGCTTGCTTGTGACTATTTTTTTACTTTACTTGTAGGTTTCCACTTTCAAGAAAAGCATTTGTATATGGCATTATTAATTATACACTCATAACATATGAGTGTAAAAATCTTAGCTTACATAGCTAGTCAAAATTGCTACCCATATTACACTTATTGCTATCTATTCTTTATTACTTTTGGAACAGGTGGAGTGCACAGTAAATTTCAGCCCTGATCTCATAAATACAGTCCACATTTCCACATTGTTGAGCAGATGAAGGCTGAAATAATAACTTGCCAATTTGTTAAACACCTGCCATGGTGCTAGCCATAGTTCTGAACCTACACATTACTCCATATGGTAGTTGCACAGACATGTGCAGACTTCAGGAAAACTAAATTGCAGATCCAGAACAGCTTGAAAGACCTTCCAATTGGAACTGGCAGGAATATGTATAATTACTTTCTTTCAAAAATATTAAAAATGTCATTCCAACATGCATTGGCCATACTGTGAGAATTCAATTTCCATTTTTAAAACTTGATTTTATTTTTTACTATGATAAGATTGAATTTTGAAAAAGAATCACTTTGAACTTAAAAAAAGAGAGAACCTCAACACTGGCCAAACCATTTTACTAATTTCAAATTTTGTTTTCACATTTGTAAGTGAAATTATTTCTACGTGACTGGTTGAAAAGCAAAAATGTGTGTACTTTCACAACTGCAGTATTTATGAATTTAGATAGGCTGACTTTGTAGCTTAGTATTCAACTACTTTTTGAGAAGGAATAGATAACATTGCTGCTCTAAACGAAACATAGCAAATTTTGAAACTGCACTGCTTTATCAAGTATAGGCATCTTAACTACTAAGTCACTAATATAGATGCATAACCAGAATTCTCTTACCTACGAAGGTGAGAAGGTTAAAGTGTGAGACTCATTTCTGTACATGAGGTGCCTAAAAAGTACAGTGTGAATGACTGAAGAAAAGCAGGTTGGTGGACAAGTAGCAGAGCTAACCATCCTTGGTTACTGATGACAAGCACACTTCATTCCTTAATCCTCCCTGAACATTTGCCAGTGTCTATTTTGAGAACCTTGGCCAGTCAACAAACAGCACAGAGTCTCACTGATGTATTCAAGCTAATTGTTCAACTACACACATGCATTGATCGGTTGGCTATGTACGTGTGCTGTATATACTGGCTACTGTTGGCCAATGTATACTGGATAACCCTACATGCCTTCTTTTCATTGACACCTCTAACTCGGATTCTTTATATAACTGGGATAAAAGAGACTTCTAATCCCAAAATTTAGTTAAAACTCAGCAAACTCTTCAAGTGTTGTTAGGCAGGGACTGATAAATAGACAAGCTTGAAAACCTAGAAATATACATGAATTTTTGAGTATTCTCCTGAATCTTGTTTTCAGGTGTCATAGGGTCAGTTCATGAACTGCCAGTATTATAGTTTATAACCCAAGCTTCCTAAAGGGATAATTTATCTTTGGTTTCTTCCCAAGTATTATTTTGAATATTGTGAAGCAAATTGTTATTAAATTCATAGCATAAATAGGATGAAAAAAAAGTCCACAGCTTACGAGTCATGTTGTGAGCATGTAAAAATCCATTTGAAATCAAGGGGAAAGATGGGTGCTCAGCATATTAGAAAATCAGACATAGGAAAAGTAGCATTATACTTCAGTTTTGGAGAAAAAAAATATATTTTGCTACTCAAAACCAGCCTGTAATCAAGTCTCAATAGTTGTCATTGGGGGTTAGGGAACATCTAATCTTAAGCATTTACTGAATCTGCAGTTGGTAGGAACCAAACATTTAAGACATTGTACTAAATGCATTGGGCATTTGCAATGCATTATTTTAATTTACATATTTTTGTTAGAAGGAGAAAACTGAGATGTCTTGACAGGCCTGATGTGCTAGAGAATAGAATAGGGACACTGGTATAAAACAGCAGGGACTTGCCTGCCTTTTATACTTTTATGTGAATGTTTCTTAAACTCCTATCTGTTCTTGCAAGCTGCTGGGAAAAATTCCACATATCCAATGCTGAAAAAAGTCACAGTATATTCTCTTTACATACCAACAATCTTTTGTGATTGTAGGCTTTTAAATATTCTTTTCTTTCTTTCTTTTTTACTTTTCGGGTCATGGTGGCACTTCTGGTTAACATTTTACATTTTGATATGGCTTTATACTGGCATTTAGCACAGCTCAAGAGTTGTGCACTTGTCAAAACAACAAAAATCTGCAGCATATATGATTTTTTAAGAAATGTCTAAGTATGGTTAGCATCAACAAGAGAGAGAGTGACAATGAAGTATAAAATAAAAGTGTAGTTTTTGCTTATAGGTATCTGTCAGAAGTAATCTTAAATTAATCAGTAATAAAAATAAAATCACAATATTTTACTTGAAATGAGGAAATATATGTCCTAAAAGGTGATGGGCCTAAGTAGTAATGATTTTAATCACAAAAGACGCTTAAACAGCATGATCCCAGACACATGCATCAGAATGTTTTACTGTGACTTACTGGCTAAGCTTTTTTAGGTAGATTATTGTAGTGAGAGCAGATGGTCTCAGTTTATGCCTTTTGTTCTGCACAATTATTGATGTGGATGCTAATATGAGACAATAAGTGGGCTATTTTTTGTCTATAATTGACATTAAATGGGTAATATTGAGGAAGCGTTATGACTAGCTGACAGATTCAAATCCATGTAGTCCTTACTAAAAATCATGAAAGTTCAGAATGTTGTAGCCAAATTACCACCATAATTATCCACACACAAAAGAGAAACAGAACAAAGAATCAGCAGGGAGAAAAATCTTTCAAGGGTATTTATGGTCTGCAAAGTACCACAGAAAGTAAAATTTCAAAGAGAGAGAGGTGGCATTCAAGCACCCATCCATCCTCATGTACCCGTAGCTGTATATGCACCCTGCCATGGGCATGTGCCCTACCCACACAGCTGTTGTGGTTCTCATGTGTACAAATACCTGCTGGTTCACGCAGAGTCAGTCTCTGCAAGGACCAGTTTCCACCCAGGAAGACCAAGTTTTAGCCCTATTAGGACTGCACCTTCTTTGTATCTAGCAAATAGCAAAATTAAATCAGTCCAGCCTTGCTGATAATCAACAATATTGTTTACTCTCTTGTTTCAGAGTTGTTAATGGTGAGCAAATGAGAATCAGGAAGCCCAAAGGTCTTCTGTGTTCATTTATGTTTTTAAAAAGTCAGTAGTTAACCTGCACATTAGTGTAATTTAGAGTGAGAATACATTTCTTACAGATATGAGGAATCTATTTTTGGAAGATTTTAGGACCAGATTAAACTAACATCTGTCAGAAATGTCATCGGGAGAGCTGATCCTGCCTGAGGCACAGAAGATGGACAAGATAATCTCTTGAGGATGCTTCCAAGGCCATTTTCTGTGATTCTGTGATTCTGTGATAATGTGCTGTAGTAGGCTTTGACCAAGAAAAAATTGAATTTAACTTGGTATTTGAAAGTTTTAGTACATAACTGAAATCTGTAATACTTTCTAGCTCACATACAAATCTGTGCTAGTTCAAAATTACTGAGACACAGATGTTAAGCACACGTATCCATTTCTTAGATGCACCTTAATTTTGTCCTTAACTTTAGCTTTAGGATGATTATAAGATATTAACTGCTTGAACTGGATTGACCCTGATTTTAGGAGTCTACAATGAAGAAAAAAAGGGTCTTTTTAGCAAAGCTAAGGTGAAATCCTGATTGTCTTCATATCAGCAGAGGTTTGATACTGGCTTTTTTTTTTTTTCCTGTGATGTTTAATACAAATCAGTTTTCCTACTGATGAAAGAAATGGTGCTGTTCTGCATTTTATAAGGCAGATCAAGAATAGAAGTTTTACAAGTTTTGAAAACATGCAGATAATCATTGGGATCATATAGTTTGTTTTTTTTTTTTTTTTCAGGAAACAGCCTCTTCTCCCCAAGATATTTCAAACTGAAAGAGTAAATGGACTGTCTGAGAAGAAAGTCAGTGCAGTTGAAGTTTTAGTACCAGGATGCTGAAAGATGTTTGGACTCCACAACTACACCCAAGTTCTAGACTTACAAAAATTGCTACAATAATAATGTTTTAACATGGTCTCTCAGTCATTTTGGCAAATCACAGAACTGGTTCAGTGTTCTGTATTTTTGTGCCAGTGGATTATTAAGCTTGTTTACTTTAGACAGAAGGTTGCTAAATATAATTTAAGAGTGTTTTTGGAAGAAGTTTCCATAAAAATGTAAGATACATTATTCAATTGTTGTATAGGACTTTCTAATCAAATATCTTGATGCATTCAGTTTAAAGTAAGTAATCTGTACACATGCTTATGTTAGATACTGTGCAAACATCACAAAAACACTTCACAGGCTTCTGATATTCATACTTTCTGGCAGCTGGACACACTTAGCCTTCATATTCTTAAGACAGATGTATATTTTACTAATTCTGCAGTTCTTGTACGAAATTATTCCTTAATGATAATGTTCATTTACATTTAAAATCTCATCTTAGGCTGTTATATACTTCTGTGTTATCCTGAGGGGGCGTAAATAGGCAGAGCTTGATTGAGTTCACTGGAGGTTTGTCAATAGGCATCTGCCTGGTAGCTGGTTGCTTATTTTCGAAGCAATATGTAATTTAGGAAGATCAAGAATGGATTTTGTAAATAAGTACTATGATATTTACCTTTTCCTCAGATGACAGCTAAAATATACACACAACATGAGAATGTTTATTTATTATGATGAGACATTATGTACTGGATTCTAGAGAGAATTCAACTAAAATTGAAATGACACTGTTTTGTTCTGCTGCATTCAGTTTCTGAAAGATTAATCTTTTAGGTGAAAGTTTTCCATCAAGGGAATTACAGTTTGGCTTTGTATTGAATGTGCAGTGGTTTACCTTGTCCATATCTTGGTCTATGATTCCACTGACACTTGCGTGAATGTTATTGGTAGAGGAAGAAGGTGGGGACAATGCCTTGTCTGCTGTCACTGATTTAAGTAGGAATCTGTATGCTTGTACTTATAATCAGATCTTTATATTTTATTCAATTAAAAATCCCATCATTTTCATGTATCAGTTGTTTTTCTTACTTGATTGGACTTTTGGTTTTTAGGGTTTTGTGCATGTAATTGTTAAGATAAATTATTACCTATAAACACGATCAAGTTTATTTGTAAATTGAAACTCAACTGTAGGATAGTTATACAAAGCTGCCCTTGTATTTCTTGTGAAAATTTTTCCTCCTGACTTCAGTGTGAACTGCACATCATCCAAGGGCAGAATGACAGAAGGTTTACAACTTCTCACTTTAAATTAAAATTCACATAATAAGTAATTTTGGTATGGGTACTGAAAATTATGCTCTTATCTAAGTTTTGGAGAAATCTTATGTTTTCTTAAATTATTTCAAATCAAATTAAATTAAAATCTGTCTGTTCCCAATATTTTTACTTTATCATGAAGAGATCACTGTGTAATTATTTGTATAGTGTGTTATGTCACCTGCTATCCCAAAGGACTTTAACTAATGTAATTTATTCACTTAAAACCAAACAAAATAAAAGGGAAGCACCTGCTCTGACTTGGTTTGTCATAGGAGAAGAGAACAGATTTCAGACTGCAGCTTATGAAATGAAGCATTTTGAACCCTTTTGAACAAGTTTTACTACACATAAGGATCACAGTTGTCAGAATTGGCCAATCAAGTATTTACATAGGTTATCCAAAAGAGATTAACAGCCTTCCTGCACCCCATCTGCACAGGGGAAAAAAAATATTTTGGAGGAAAGGACTGAGTAGATAAAATTATACTATTAACCTAGCAGTGTTAACATAGTAGTCTTTAATTATGTTTTTCTGCAAAAGCTCCAATGGACATCAGTTAGTAATGTTTTGAAGGGAAACTAATCACAAATCTACAGCTGATTTTTTTTTACTTTTCTTGTCTGCAAGCTGTTCTTAGATCAGCTTCTTTCATTTTCAGTAGCTTTATAGAAGTGAATCTTATGTATGTATTTCTAAGCAGTGCATATGGATCTTCATCTACTTTTTCACTGGGAAAAATGTTATACTTTAGTAGGGCTCTTGACACTATGTTCTACTATCTCCCATAAGATCCTCACAGAGACAACTGATGAAGGGTGGGCTAAATGAATGGATAGTGAGGTGGACTGAAAGCTGTTTGAACAACTAATCTCAGAGAGGTGATCAGTGGTACAAAGTGTAGTTGGAGGCCAGTAACTAATGTTGTGCCCCAAGGGTAGGTACTGCGGCCAATAATGTTCAACATCTTCATTAATGACCTGGACGATGGTACAGAATGGACGCTCAGCAAGTTCGCAGATGGTACAAAACTGGGAGGAGTGGCTGATACACCAGAGGCTTGTGCTGCCATCCAGAGGGACCATGACAGGCTGGAGAAATGGGCTGACAGGAACCTCATGAATTTCAAGAAGGAGAAATGCAAAGTCCCGTATCTCAGGAGGAATAACCTTAGGCACCAGTGCATGCTGGGGAACAGCTGCCTGAAAAGCAGCTTTTCCAAGAAGGAGCTTGGAGTCCAGGCAGAAAACAAGCTGTTCAGAAGCCAGCAATGTGCCCTCATGGCAAAAAAGGCCAACAGCATCCTGGGCTACATTACAAGGAGTGTTGCCGGCAAGTTGAGGGAGGTGATCCTTCATCTCTACTCAGCACCGGTGAGGCTGGATCTGGAGTGCTGTGTCCAGTTCTCGACTCTCCAGCACAAGAAAGTTATGTATTTGCTGGAGCATGTCCAGTGAAGGACCACCAACGTGATTAAGGCACTGGAGCATCTTTTATATGAGCGTATTGGGTCTGGCTGAGATGAAGTTAATTTTCCCCATAGCAGCCCTCATAGTACTGTGCATTGTATTGGTAGCTAGAAAGGCATTGATAACACACCAGTGTTTTTGTTACTGCTGAACAGTGCTCACATAGCATCAAGGCTGTCTCTCCAACATTCCCCCCTCACCAGTAGGCTGGGGGTGGGCAAAATCTTGAGAGGAGGCATAGCCAGGACAGCTGATCCAAATTGACCAAAGGGGTATTCCATACCATATGACATCTGCTCAGCAATAAAAGCTGAGAGAAAGGAGGAGGAGGGAGGGCATTCGTTGCTACGACATTTGCCTTCTGGAGCAATTGCTATGTGTACTGAAGCCCTACTTCCCGGGAAGTGGCTGGACATCGCCTGCTGATGTGAAGTAGAGAATAAATCTTCTACTTTCCTTTGCTTCTCTGCATGGCCTTTGCTTTTGCTTTATTAAACTGCCTTTATCCTGACCCACGATTTTTTTGCATCTTATTTTCTCCCTCCCGCCCCATCCTGCTGAGAAGGGGAGTGATAGAGCAGCTTGGTGGGTACCTGACATCCAGCCAAGGTTAACCCACTACAATGAGGAGAGGTTGAGAGAGCTGGGACTGTTCAGTCTGAAGAAGAGAAGGCTCAAGGGAATCTTATCAATGTGTATAAATACCTGATGGAAGGGAATGAAGACAAGTGAGTCAGACTCTTATCAGTAGTGCCCACCAACAGAACAAGAGACAACGGGCACATGAAGTTCCATCTGAAAATAAGAAAACACTTTTTTACTGTGAGGGTGGTCAAACAAGTTGCCCAGAGAGGTTATGGAGTCTGCATCTCTGGAGATATTCAAAACCCAACAGGACACAGTCCTGGACAACCTGCCCTAGCTAGTCCTGCTTGAGCATGTGGGTTGGACTAGATGATCTCAGGAGGTGCCTTCTAACCTCAACCTTTCTGTGACCCTGTGATCTGAAGTCCTACACAGTTGCTATGTTCTTTACATTGCCCTTCAGTCTACCACTACAAGACATTTCCTTAGTAGTAGGGCATCTTTTATTGTTTCATAGGCAAATCAGATCTTCACTGCTTGCAAGTGTTTGGCAAGTGAGAATTCAAATAAATGCTTGCAGAAACACTTCAGAGCACACAAGGATTTTAAAAATATGAAGCTTTTACCACAAGTATAAGACAATGCGAAAAAAAAAGAGTTATAAAATTAAAAACGTATATGATTTAAAAATTAAAATAAGGTAGTTAAAACTCCCTTCTGGCTTAAAAAAAAAAAAAAAAAGAAAAAAACCCCAAAACCCCAAATTATCTTAGTGAGGAACAGCTATTTTTTTCTGCTTTTATTCATATTTTCAAACAACTGTGCTGTACACCTGAGATTCAAATTTGACATACTCTTTTTTCAGCAAACACTGCAGCACTATCCCTAAAGAAACAAATCATTCATCTTATGCAAAGGGATTCCTAATAGCTATGTGGGATTCTTTTAAAATGTCATTTCAATTCTCTAATGCTTCTTTGACCAGAGACAGTGTTCAAAGAGGATTTTAACAGCACCTGGTTTGGATGGGAAAGTTTCAATCTGAGCAGCACATGCCTGTTATTTTTATGACATTTAGTTTGCAGACACATTATCTTTGTGTGTAAAACAAAAGAGAAAAACCTGTGCTAATACCACAAATATGCAGATAGCTACTCTGTTACTGCTTGAGGCTTTTGGATATAGAGTCCTAACATTCTCCCTACCAATTCTTTGCACAGACCTGAACCTATGGCATAATGAATGTTAAATTGTTGAAATAATCTGGCTAAATCAGACATCTAACTGTAGGATATATGTCTACCATTGGACCTGGAGTGCTTCTCAGCATGCTCTGGCTGCATCCTGACTCCAGAATTGGATGAGAAACAGGCACACATCAGCTTTGCTCTGTTTCCCTCCCCATCATTAAATAAAGAGCTCACAGTTGCCAAAATTGCCATCTTACCCACAAAGCTAAAAACAACGATCCTTTCTTCCTCGTTTCCAAAGGGAAAGAAAACTTTCTTGAAGAGGCATAGTGGTATCATATACAGAACAGCAACGTTAACACAACACCATCGACAGAGCAGACTTTGTATGATGGTCGCTTACAAGCAACAGGGAAATCCACCCTGATTTCCTGCAGAAGCAAAACTGGACTCACATCTTTGCAGGGAGTGGGATGTCATCCTCTCTGCTGGATGACAAGGGATGACAATTCCAGGGCTCACCATAGAGTGTACCTGTCCCAGTCACAATATACCTGAGGCAGCCTAATTCCCTTTCCCTTTATCTTCAAAGTTTGTTAACTACATTGAGCACAAAACAAATTATGTAACAGAACAAGTCAGTCATTACAGCTTGATTTTCAACTGCCTAAAAAGGTGCACTTTGCTTGCACTTTGCTTTGGAAAAATAAGGTTTTTTAATTAGTTTCAGAACTACATACCTCAAACTTTATTTTGCATCTTATCTGACAAAAATGAAGAAACACAAACCAAAAGTACTCTTTCTGTGCTAATTCCAGAGATTTAACGAATGAACTGTGTTAGAAGGCATTTTTTTCTTATATAGCTCGCATTTAGTAAGCCTTCAACATACCTAATGCAGTGCAGTTAATCTGAAATGAATTAGCTCAAAATACAGTCATAAAATATATTCATTTGCAGAGGGGAACTCTGTTGGATCAAAGTCCAAGACACACTAGACCATCTTCAAAGTGAGATATAGATACCATGAATTCCTAATATGTCTCTTTGTGACAAATCTTTGTATTTCACTATAAGATCTGGGCACTAACAGTAATAAAAGAAAGCCATCAGCCCCAGAGAAATAACACTTCTGGCTTATGAAGGCTTTCTAACCAAACATCAAGCAGCACTAGAGATGGATCAAAGCACGTTAATAAAATCTATTGGTTTTGTGGCTGTGTTTTAGCATCCTGACACCTTATTCAGGTAACATTCATTATGCTGTGAAGATAAACAGCTTATCTATTTCAGAGATCCCTTCTTTTATTTTTCTAACAGTTATGAAACAATCACCATTTTGTATTACATTGAAAACTATAAGAAACACGTGAGCATATGCTATGTATTACACCACATATAGCCATGAAAATCTGTAAATGTTTTCTGTTGATTTGAAATCACCACTCACTCATTTTTTCTGAAGACAGAAATAGCTTGTATATGTTCATGGAAGCCTCTGACTGTTGTCAGGCAACCTGTTTACTTTTAATTTTAGTTATTACCATTAACACCTAGAGAAAAACATGATGAGCCCACTGATGCAGGCACAGAGATTCTCAGGAGGATACACTCATGGGAAGCAATAGCCATCATTGTTTACAGACAGCACTGCACGCCTTTTACAGCATTGCTCAGACCTAGGTCTGCATGGAGGAGGAAGACAGCAGCTTCAGCATACCCTTGCCTTTGTTCCTTCCCCTAGAGTCGTGATATTTCTTCTTTTTCTGTCAGTCATCTCCTTTTCCAATGCTGCACACGCTGCAGGTGCGTACAGTCCCTTGGCATACTTGAGCAAGGCATACCTAAGCACCGAGGTGGTGTGGTCGAGGGTAGGCTCTTCAGATTACAACTCAAAAGGCATTCAGGTATAGTGTTGTACCTGGGTTCTCAGTAGAAATGTGATTAACAGCAATTAGTAGCTAAATTCCCTCTTACATACTAAAAGGGGAAACATCGTCAGGGATCACAAAAATCATCAGGCAATTCACAAAAGCTTTAGAAAACCTGAATGAAGTTGCAGAAAGAGGACCTAATATGGTGGTGTTGTTTTTTAATTCCTCTCTCTACAGGCTTGCCTGAAATGCTGTGTTACCAGGACCCAACGATCAAACCTACTTCTTTCCTTAGGAACCTGTGGCAGCAGTTTCCAGAGATCAGCAGGCCAGCCTAGCAGCCCATCACCCCTTGAAGAAGGGGTCCTGCTTCCCCACCGACTCTCACCCTCACTGCTGCCAGCCACATGCTTCACTGATTTGTCTTACACCCCTCCAGTCCTTGCCAAATCCCTTACTAAGCCTTGTCAACTCAGTAACTCAGGGGGGAAAAAAAAAAGAGGATAATTACAGATTAATTAGATGAATTGGGTTGTGGGATGTCCAGCAGGCATTGGGGGTGCCTGGGAACAGGGAAAGGCAAGTGAGACTGTCCCTTTCTAACAATTGTGAGACTTCAGATGCTCTGGTAACTTCATCCTAAGCTGCCTCTTCAAATCAGATAGAAGACAGCAAGAAAAAAGAGGGCGACCAGTTCCAGACTTCCAGATAATTTCTGCTGTTTATACAGTAAAAGGATCTGCAATCTCACATCACTTCCCTTGAGTAAATAAAGTCAAATGATTAAAATATAAATAAGTAGATTGTATTATTAACTAATGTAATAATTTTTATTAATTATTATAGTCCAACTCCCTCCTAAAATAGAACGCATATAACATTTACGTGAGTTAGTGTGAGTTGATTAGACCAAACTTGTAGCCTTTGGGGCCTGAAAACCAAATTAGATGCTTATGAGACTTTTTTGGTTGGTTTGTTTTTCCCCCCCTTCCTAGTTTACCCATTTGTCCTGCCTTGCACACACAGTTTGCCACAGGCAGAGTGCTAATGACAAATTGAAAAATATGCTTAATATAGCTCCAATGTAAGTAAGAGACTGTAAGCACAGACAAATCCTAATGGGATGTGGTACATTTCTGTCTTTATTCCCAGGTCAGGTACAGGTCATTGGTGTAGTGCCCAGCGACAGGGGAACAGTGTGGCTAATGATGTTATATCACCATTTCAGAACAGGATACTCGCATCCAGTATTTCACCCAGTTGTCATCACATCTAGAGAAAGTCAGGAATGCTCGTGGCCTTCGTGATTTATAGCTCCTTAAGTTAGCTTATACTTTGAACAATGTCCCTTGCTTTTCCAACCTTCCCTCACTGAGGAAAAATGTTTTATTTTGCTGAAAAATTATTGCAACAAATTGTTAAAAGTATTTCTTAGATAGCAGCATTGAACCTTTTATTTCATTTGATCATGTAGAAGTGTAGAAATGATTTGCCTTTTTGTGTTTTCCTTACATTACCAGTCAAATAAAAAGGTTTTGAAAACATGTCAGCTTTGATTCAACATTTCTGGCAGATGAATGGTGTTTTGGGGCAACTACTAACCAACTACTCTAACTTCTTTTGGTTTTCTGGTGCCCCAGGGGTGGTCATATAGTATCATATAAAAAAAAAAAAATCACAAAACATAGTACTTGATCAAAATTGTAAAAATGTGGAACTTTCAGATCTCACATATTAGTGTTTTACTATGCCTTTTTTTTCTTCCCTATTACTGATCTGTCTTATTAGCATAAATAAAATAAAATTTTGAATGAACATACTTGCAGTACTTCTCCAGAGCAAACAAAATGAAATCTGCCAATTCATTTTGTAAATAGGCCTTGGTTACATTTTGCACTTACTCCGTATTCATACTCCTTTAAGAGGCTTTGCAGATGGCAAACTACATACAGATTGTTGAGAAAACTCTAGAATTATCACCTGAAAATGTTCCCATAGTCACGCATTCTCACTGATACCTCTGCATATTCATCAGCTTTTGGGAATTTGCACTGAGCACTTAATACATCTCATCCACCTCTCCTCCCTCCCTCCCCAACCTGCACAGAGACTGGATTGTCATTTATTTCCATTATTAGAAGTACCCTTGTGCCTGAAAAATATGCTTTATCTTCAGTAATCATATGTTGCCACACTAAGTACATTGCACAAATATTTATGCAGAGAACACAAAACCTCCACAAATATTGCCTTCTTTTCTAAAGATGAAAATTTCACAATTTTAGTAAACTGAATGTGTACACAGTGGATACAGCTTGAATGGTTAAGTAGGGTAAACGGCTGTGTGGAGACACAAAACAACCCCTGTAATTTGATTAGTAATATTTTATTGAAAATCAATTGTTCGAAAAGAATGCAATAGCCTGGGAAGCAGTAGAAAAACCTGGATGCTCGGGATCCTATTGTGCCCTGATAAAGAGTGTGTCTTTGGCATTTCCGTGGATGTCAGTGTCCTAGCTCTCACTACTGCCTGTGAGAGGCCATTTCATGTAATGTCATTGTTATTTCTGAACACTGAACATCATCACCTTACTGAAATTTGCTAGGTGTGCAAACAATGATACGCTTACAAAAGAGAGTCAGAGAACTACGTTGTACATTTCCAATCAATTTTTACTTTCATATATTGGGAAGGAGGGGAAACATGTATCTGCATGGCAAAAGTTTTATCACTGGATTACAATGAAGTTTAGAAGTTGATGCTTGATGACCTCCTCTCCCTTTGAGCTTTTTCTTTTAAACACATAAAGACATAATTTTAGAGCACTGAGAAGGAGAAAATAAAGTAGCTTATTCTATAAGAAATTTGGCAAATTATAAATTTGTCAACTTTATAAATTTTTTTCCTGCCAATGTACAATTAATCTTGATGTTTCTGTGGATGTCTGTGTCCGCTTTAACCTCATGCTTTTTTAGTGTCATGGTTTAACCCTAGCCAGCAACTGAACACCACACAGCCACTCACTCNTTGCATCCCTCACTATGGGATTCAGATCACAGACCTTGCTTGTAAATGAGGCCCAGAACTGTCAAGCTCTTTGATGTATGTGAGATTTTATGATTGCTCAAATGTGTAAGTTACGTTTCCATGTAAATAATTGCTGGACGAGGGCCTGAAGGAGGTTTTGTGCATTGGCATTTTATTTATTTATCTTGTTCTGCACCAACTTGGTGGATTACAGACTATGCTGGTGGACTCCTTCAGCAAGTGTTTATTAAGGAAAACATGAGCACAGCTGAGCATGGATCTGCAACAGTGACAAACACATTAGCTTATTCAGCATCTTTAACCTGTTAACTGATATATACTTATGCATCTGAAATGCAAGGTTTAAAACTGTCGGTCATGTTCATTTATTATAGACCACCAAAAGCCAGCTGCCTGTGGACTCTTCAACAATAATTTTTTCAATATCATGTTGATTTTGCAATAATCATACAGTTGATGGAACCAACATAGGAATATTGGAAGATGCATGTCTAACAAATCATGCAGTATATTTGCCAATAGGTAACATATCACCAGTCAGCTTTTAGAAAACCTGCAGTGTTATACAATTTCTTGCGCTTAAAGGTTTATCCTGTTTAGGACCAATAAGCAACAGTGCAATACAAACTAATCTGTACTTCTATCATTTCATCTCATGACCACAGAGTACTATACAAACAACAGGGGCAAAACGTTGGCTCTTCAGGTATTTTCCAGATGCTCAGAATAAAGAAAATGGAATATCACGGAGGCTGAAATAAGCAATCTATTCACACCATCTAACTTCAGTCATGTAACTACCTGAATTGGGACCCTAGACTATCATCTAGTGATGTCTCCAGAGAACAATGCAAAATACTGAGGCTCTGCTCTCATTCCCAGCCTCAGGTGCTCTGGAGTGCTCCAGGGGGCTCTGACTGCAGAAGGTGGCCAGCTCCTCGCTCAAGCATCTCGGTCAGATGGGACTACTGTGCCAACGTTATTAGTTGTGATGCAGTAATTTGCTTCTTACTGCTTAGGTGTGTTTTGTGTTGCTATATGAACTGGCAGGGAGGAAAAGTAGAACTACAACTCTGTTCACTTGGAATAATTTGTGTCTTCTGGAGCACTACCCTGTAGCAGTCTGCACCTCTGTATATGTGGCTCTGCAGGCTCCTGCTTTGTCACTCCACTTGTTTTAATTCTGTGGCACACAGACACTGTTTTTTAAAAGAACCTGTGTTTTTATTTTTCTTTTCTTTTTCTTTTTCTTGGAGATTTCCCTTTGCCCATTCTGTCCACTTCTTCACCTATAATACTGCTAATTGGCACCTATGCTCTGCTGTGTCATTCCCCCTTAAAACATCTGTACATAACAAATCCAAAATTACTTTATTTCATTTGACCATAGTCATAAAAAATTTCTCCTTTTTCCCCAGTATACATATACTGATATCTATCTATCTATCTGATGCATTATTTATTTTATCAGACCCTCCCCTCCAAACACATTAGTATTAGATTTTGTAAATTCATTCAGAACATTCTTATTTGTTGCTGGGAAGAGATAAGAGTTCAAGTAAGAGTGAGATCACCAACTATAGCTGCAGAAAATAGTCAGGTGTTAGTCACAAACCTTTCAGCTATACATCTTTAAACTTATTCTCCAAGATAAATAAATGCATTTTGATATAAACGAAGAAAGAGTACTAATAATACCCTAGTTTGGAAGTGTAGTTTGGTAACAGAAGGGGAAGCCAAGTAGGACACAACTGAAGGACTCTAGATAAAGTGAAATTGAGTTGTTCCTTCTTCATACGGCAACATTAGACATCTTCAGGGATGGATACACCTATTTTGTTGTAACTACAGGCTGTGATAATATAATAATGCATATCACTAAGAAGAGCATGTCCCACACTGTTCTAAATAATTTATATTCTTAGGCCTCCTTACTCCTGTTTTTTTGTAGATGTGTGTTTGTTACAGTTTCTGGAAAAAGAATTCTTTGAAAAATACGTTTCCAACTCTCCTCTTCAAGTTCCTTTGAAAACACGAGCAGAACTATTCATCATTTTAATACAGATAATTGTATATTTCTATAATACTGGAAGTATCTGTCTTCAAATTAGGCTCTGTGGAAAATTGACAGTTCTAAGATAACCTTCAGGTGGTCACTGGAGCTGCTGCTTTAACAACGATAAATTATCTGTCGCACTTAGAACAGTGATATTTGTTCTCCTTTTTGTATTTTTGACCAATTGTGAAGAGTTCTGTGCCTAAGCAGGATAACACAATATTTTGCAGTAGAATAGGTGGTATTGAATTTTGCCATTCTTTTGAGAAGGGCAAAACTCAGGCATAGGAAGGATGGCAAAGGAAGTTGGAAGAAGAACAGGAAGAGTTAGTGATACTTTGGAAAATAAACATAAAAAAAATGGGCTGAGATTTAAATGGTGTTCTGGATTGAGTCAATGGAAAGAGTCGGTGATATCTGGAACAGGACTCTCCCTCTCTCACTAGCTACGAACGGTCTCACTTTGGAGTGTAATTTCATTCTTAACCTGAATTCACTCTTTTCCTCATGTGCAGTAAAAAAAAGAAAAAAAGGACAGAAGTACTGGCCCACTCCACTCAAATTCCCAGTATCCTCTAGGTGTCTACCTGCACAACTGGGACTAAAACTGTTTGAGTGAACATGGGTAGAAGTGGAGCTAGTTGCTAACTTATGACATGTTCTACCATATGGAAGGGGAATTAGGTTCATACTTTTTTAAAAAGGGAGAAAATAAACCCAAGAAATCCTGGAAAGAGATATTTTCTGCTGCTGTCTCCAAATATGATTTTCGAGTAAGTGACAGTTCTTCCTGGAGGGTCTCTGCTCTGTGTCCTTCCTCATTGCAGCAGCCAGATGAACCATTTGTCATTGTCCTATTGTCCAGGCGGGAGAAATAGTTATCAGAGATCCATACAACATATGCTCCTCAGCTACATCCTTCAGCAGAGATGTAGTCGATGTCCAACCCCAGCTACAGTACTTGATAGCTTTGCCAATACTAGCTAGTCCTAGTGCTCTGTTATCACACCTGGATTGGAGTGATTGTGTCCTACAGCCATACAAATGCCAGAGTGGAACAAGGAATACTTCTAGCAACCTTGTAGGAAGTGATAACTAAAAATGCAGTATTGCAGTCACAGGATTTCAGGAGAGGGGAAAAGATTTAAGACCATAATGCCAGAGAAGGGATTATGCATGAATGGCATTGAACCAAAGCAAGTATTTCAAAGAAATATGATTAACAGACCATACTATCACCTTTAAATGCATGGTTTTGTATTAATAGTAGCCTAATAAAAGTTTGGCTGGTTTGGGAGGAGCACTAAGATAAAACACAAGTTATTAAAAAACTAAGTTTGAGACTGAGGCATGTTTTTGTGTTTGTTTTTGTTTTTTTTTTTCTTTTTAACAGAAGACACTTTTTCCCAACACTAGCCTATATAGACAGCTTCAGGTCCTATACTCAACTGAAAGGAACAAGTTGCTGCCTACCTGTAACTTCTATCAGTTTAAAACCTTAGCTAATCTTAACATTTATGTTCCTACTAGTATAGAAACATCAAAGATCTGAAATGTTTTCAAATAGAAGAAGTACGTGAATCATACATTATTAACGAACTAAATTATAGGTATGAAGCAGCTTTCTGCCCCTACTGAAATCCATTATTGTGCTTTCCATTCACAGTATGTGTTTATCACAGACAATCATAGTGGACAAAAGCAGAATTTGTCAGAATAAACCCTGTAGATTCAACCCACTCTGTTCTTTATAATGAAAATAATTTCTTTATTTTGCCAACCTATGGGCTTTTGACATCATTGCCAGTACATGGAATATGCATTTGAGTTTCTGTGGGAAGCTGGGCAAAGGTAGAGAGATGGAAAGTGTTTTCATCATAGAGCGAGTTCAGATGTACACCTTGATGAAGTTTCAGCTTACTAAGAATGTTCATAATGGGAAGAATCTTATGGGTTTTGTTTGCAGAAATACATCAGTATCTGTTGGGACAGATGTCTTTTTGCAAAAATAAATAAAATTACACCTCCTTATTTCCTTTCTTTCCTTCCTTCCTTTCTTGGCCTGCCACTTTATCTAAATTAAATACTGAGGATTTTTTAATTTTTATTTTTTTGTGCCTGTGATCTACTACCTCTTCAAACAATGCCTTTTAAATGTCTACTTGAATGCATGTGTAAATCTTGTCCTCTGATGGAGTTCAAATGCCTTAATTTATGGCAATAACAGTAGTTGGAAGCTTGTTTTCTGTTTCATGACCCAAAAATATACATTGTAGTGGGATATAATGAGAATATGATTCACAAGAAGATGCCAAAGACCTGTTAGAGAGTAACTGGACTGATAAATGGTGGTATGGTTACAGAAACACTTTAGCATATGTTTGAAGTCAGTCATCTGATCATCCCCAGATGCCATGCTTTGCTTGGCTCCCCTGATCATTTCCTTTCAGATGAAACTCAATGAGAACCTGTTCCCCAGGGATGCACTGAATGTTCTCCAACTAATAATGGTCATTTGATCAACAAGGTCCAGCTGCAGTGGATGTGAAATAAACATGCAGGGAATGGATGTAAGCTCCTCCACATTGACTATTTCTTTCGGTAGATCCATCCCTCTCTGGGTTGTGCTATCTGTTAATGAAACCTTAGCCTCTCTGTTTTCCAATGCATGACCACAAGACTGAATCCTTACTGCATTTTGAGATTCCACCATACCACAATCCCCCAATCCTTATCTTTTTTTTTTTTTTTTTGTGACATGTCTGCCCTCTGAACATGAGGGTACTATAAACAAGTATGCATTTGATTTGTGCTGCTACGAATATTCAGGGCACATAGTTCTAAGGAAATAAGAGTTCTTTTCTTGTTTGCTCAAAAATCTGCAAATCCTTCTCTCCGAAGGAAATCCTCTCATACATACACAGGAAATCTACAGACAAGCCAAATTTCACTAAATATTACCCTGACCCCAAAGCATTCTGCTTAAGTTTTGTGTGGTCAATCATATTTATATAGGAAAAGTAAAGAGTGAAACTACTACCACTCTCTGACTGTTTCATACTGGGAAACTGACTTCATGATATTCAGGTTATGCTCCACCAAAATAGTATAAAACGGTGTAAGAACTATTACATTATTTTACTTAACATTATACTGAAAATAAACACTCTTTAGGTCCACAGAAAATAGTCATTTCTCACAACATTTTTTTTTTTTATTGGCTAGCTTTTGGTTTGTTTATTTTTAATTATCTGTGCTATGACCTGAGATCATTAATTATTTCTCTGCAAAACAAGGTAGACCTCAGTGATCTTTCTCCTGACTTAATAAATATCCAGAAGAATGTGAACTAATACTTAAAAATCTCCATATGAACATCAGCCAAAGCTACTCTCTATGGGTAATAACAGTTGGGACGAGTGGTTTCATGCATGTGTAGCTCTTTGAGGGGCTTCTTTAAAGTATTTTATAGTGGGCTTTTTTATCTTCTGTTCAAAAACACAGGAACAGAACCACTTAAATAATGATTCCTTAGGTATTCATCTAACCAGATAAACTGGGAAAAGAAGTTTCTGATTTACATTATCTTGTTCACTGAACAAATGACAATCAGGCTTTTTTTTTCCTGTGTCTGTAGAAATATTTTGTTCAGTTTTATGTGAAATATTTCAATCCATATACACAGAAAACAAAGACGTCTCCTAAAACTAATAATAGGGAATTAGCTATTTTAATGCAAAAGCCCAATGCATTTACCCAGCAAATCAAAAGGCCAGTTAGAGCTTCCTCCATTGCTCTAAAGGATATTCAGATTTTCTTAGAAGAATAGTCCAACCTGCTCTATCAGATATGCTGGAATAAGTTGCTTTGGATACCTTACTGTGATGTTCTCTGTCTTCACACGAATTATTTAAATATATTCTGAAAAAGGAACCAGAAACCAGTCAAATGGCTTTGTCAAAGACTACAGGGTCACATACATTTTTATTTTGGCTCAAGGAATATTTAAATATTTCATAAGCAGTTGAAAATCTCCACATACAAAGACTGCAATTACAAAGTGGAACATCCATATTCTAATAATAAAATAATTTATACCAAGTGCAGCAATACCAACAAGAGTTTGAGATCCTTTTCCCTCAGAAAAAATTATTATCTTGCAAACAGATCCTTTCTTATATGTGAGAAATACAGAACCAAATACCTCAAATAGAGGACAGGCAAATGGTCTAGCCATAGTAATGGAAAGCAGCTGTTACTGTTTCCTCATGAACCAGAATCTCTACATTGATATCAAACCAACATACTTCAGTGAACAAGTAGCTCTGAACAACTTAAAGGTCAGCTTTCAGTAAACAGACAATAGTAAACTAACAAGGGAATGGAAATTATGCTATTGACTTCAGTGGAAGCAAAAATAAACCATAAACTTTTACTACAATAATAAAAAAATTTAAAATGTGCTTTCATAACTTTATTCTGCATTAACTATTATTATTCTTCTTTAAATACTTTCCTTTAAAGTCTAACATATTTTGAAGCACTAAATTCAGGTACTAAGAGCACAGAGATACCTAGGTACCCATCTTATTAGAAATAAACTTTCATATAATATGCTGTCAGATCATTGACTATGCAGTAAGCCATAACCTTATTTCCATACTGTCTTGGACTGTTTCATATATATGGACATCAATTTTCTTTCTTCTAGTGAAATCTTGCTTATTATATTGAATTACAACAAAGTTTTGGTGGGAGAGATTATTCAGTTTAAGATTTCTTTCTGATAAAACAACAGGCCTACTGACAAGGGCTTATTAGTGGTTAGCTCTTTTAGTAATGTGTTTTCGAAATAAGAACATCTGATTTGCTGTCACTCTTTACTTGTAGGGTGAACCGCTGGAGTTTAATTTCTAAATGCCAAATTCTCTCAAGAATTCTCATACACTTCTGAGCAAGAGCATCAGTTGATGAACTGATTTTCCTAATCCCTGAGGGAAGGCCACAGCAATTCCACCTTTCCCACAGTTATGGAGGACTACTCAGTCCAGAACAGCATTACCAGTGTCCTCAGTGTTTTTTAACACTGCTAGAAATATAAACTAAGATCCACTCTTCTCTAAAAAAATGTCAATAATACCTATCTACGACCTAATGAAAATATCCTTACTACCTGTCATTATGTAAATTTGTAATCTTCCCTGCAGATAAAATATGCATGGACCAGGACTGCAAATTAAATATAGCATTTTCATTTCATTTGAAGAATGAAAATTTTCATTTCATTCGAAGCCAC
>VZTQ01005255.1:0-22657 GCA_013400755.1 Pelecanoides urinatrix
CCCTCGCCTCCGGGCCGCGCGGGGGAGGCCTGTGGCCCGACGCATCGAGGCGGCGACGCCGCCTGGGGGGGGCCCAGCCCGGCGCCGGGTCCCTCCGCCCCTTCGCCTTCTGCTCCGTTTGTACCCGCGCCCGAAGGAGAGCGTTTGTATTTTCCGAGTGGAGGCCGGGCGCTGGTAGCCGGTGGGCTGGTGTAAGCGGGGAGGGCCGCAGAAATGCCGTGCCCTGGGAGGGGTGTGGGCAGCTGCCTGCCTGGTGCAGACAAAGAGATGTCACCGGCCACACAGCCGCGTTCCGTGGGTGTGCTCCCGGAGGTCTTGCTGCACTCGTTTTCTTTCTCTGGCGGAGGCTGGTAGCAGATGGTACGAGAAAGTGTGTGAGAGAAACGAGGCAACAGAAGGAGCCTTGGAAAACTGGATTTTGGGAACTGGTAGTTCAAGGCTGCACCTAGACCGGTCTATTTAACAGCAGCTGCTGGATCTCCTGTATTTAAACATCTTTACAATTCTGTTTTTTGCCTCCACAGTATCCTGTGGCACCATGTTTCAGAATTTTTATTCTGCTTCTGTTGAGATGATGAAATTTGACATAGTTAATATTAATTCTAAGCCTTATATCCAGAAACAAGGATTGGCATGTGCAACAGAGGATTTCTAATCATCTACTACTGCAATAGAGTAGTCGTAACAGCAAACTAGGGTGTGATGTAGTTGGCTCTTTATTCAGTTGCCCACTCACAGTGTTGTGCGTATGTTGTAAATATATTCATAAAGGCTAATCCTATGCATTTTTTTTTTTTTTAAAACTTTAGCAGCCTTTGATGATGCGGTGGAAGAGCGTGTGATCAATGAAGAGTATAAAATATGGAAAAAGAATACCCCCTTCTTATACGATTTGGTAATGACCCATGCTCTGGAATGGCCCAGCTTGACTGCTCAGTGGCTTCCTGATGTAACAAGGTAAATCCTTTTGTGCTTTTTTTTTTTTTTAAAGCTGAATAAATAGTAAATCTAGGATCACTTTTTCTTAAAGTAAGACAGTAAGTGCTTCCTTTCTGTCTCAAGCGCTTTTGTACCCTTCCCTTGCCAATAGCAAGCTGAGGACTGTGAACATTAGAGAGATAATCAGTACAGACATTTTTAATTTGGGAAAATGTCTTCTATTACTGAGAATATATTTTCACACATTTGGTTTCCATGTTTTTCCTCTTCCAGCTTCACACACCCCTCCCTTTTAATAAGCAAGAAACTACTCAGAAATAGAACTAGATACAATTTCTGTATAACCACCATTTTGTCCTAAGCTTCCATAACAGCATTCTGCTTGCAATGAATGTTCATGCCCTTCAGAGCTGTACTCAGGAGGAGCTGCTAAGGTCTCTTAAAGGAAGGCATGGGAATGGTGGTCTGTCGGAGTGTTGTGCTGCGAGAATTTTAGGTTGAGATCTTGAGTTACGATAAGTGATTTCCTCTGGAGGAAGTGAGTTTGGTGTTGGAGCAGGAGAGCAACCATAACCTTGAAGAGTGTCATTAGTGTTAGAAGCTGTCATCAAAAAATGTTGTAATTGGATCAGTACTTGTGTAAACCCCTTCTTTTGTTTCTCATGTAACTCTCTTCCCTTGCAGACCTGAGGGCAAAGATTTTAGTATTCACCGGTTAGTCCTGGGGACCCATACCTCAGATGAACAAAATCATCTTGTGATAGCTAGTGTGCAGTTGCCTAACGATGATGCACAGTTTGATGCTTCACACTATGATAGTGAGAAAGGAGGTAAGGGAGCAAAGATGTGGACCAGGGGGAGTTTTAACCTTTTTTCCTTCCCTTTTTAATAGAATATTTGTCTTTCTCTAAAGTTCAAGCAGCAGAGTTCAGATATTAGTTCTAAACTAATTAATTTATAGACAAATACTATGTTTTTTGTATGTATCTAATGTATTAATAATATAACGATGAAAAAAGAAGGTGGCAGGCTTATTGCAAATGTATGTGTGTGTGGGAAAACGTTACCCCTCCCTATTTCTCATCAGGAATTGACATTGAATTTCATGGAGTATTGCCTATTGGTATTTTTATTATCGCTTTTGCATTACATAAACTCTTCCAGTGAGAAAGTCACTGATGTAAAAGAAAATTTATTTCAGAGGAGTGTAACATTTCAAATGTTCTTCTCTTGTCTGAATTCTGCTGCCTGATAGTTGTGCCAGCCCCTCTTGGATGAAAAGATTATTGTGGGTTTTTTCATTATATCAGGCTTGAATTCGATGCCTTCTGTAATCTTAGCTGACTGTCAGCATTGCTACAAGTTAGAGATTTCTCATTTTTGCTTGCTTGAATCAATCTTTCTACCTGGTGAAAGTCCTTAATGATCCAATGTTTGCTCTTCTTTTTGCCAGAAGCCTGGATTGTGCAATTAGTATTTTGATCTTTGGGCTTCTTAGAGTTATTCATGAACACAATGTTGTCTAATAAATACTTTGTTTCTCCTCTATTTTAGTATTTCTCAAAAATATACTATTCCAATTTAAAAACAAAACCAAAAAACAAACAAACAAAATCCCTCTTTTTGCCAGAATGGTGCTGTGCAATTTTGTGAAATACTGAGTTACTGTGACTTTATTTATTAAGATAAGGTAGCTTTAGCAAATTATATTACAGTCCCATATCTTAAGCGTGGTGCAGCAGTTTGTTTTTACCAGAACTTTGTCTATTCTGCAATGCTGATTTTTGTTATATTTGAAAGTGCAGTTGCAGCACGTCTGTTTCAAATGTACAACACATCCTCATTACAGATAAGAGTTTTAGATATGATACATTTGGGGCTTGTTTTGTTAAATTTGAAATAGTAAAAAATTTTCGGGAAAAAATGGTCTTTAACTTAGCCAAAGTCCTGATATTTTGATGTTACAAATGCAGATGTTTAAAACAACATGCCATTTGAAAACTGGATTCTTTCAGTTACAGTTGATCTTGTGACTCTCTTTCAAACTAAGTGCTTGGTAGTACCATTAATTGAGTCTGGATCTTTGTGTCTTCATCTGAAACTGGCTTATTATTTAAAACTACTAAATTCTTATTTCCAGAGTTTGGAGGCTTTGGGTCAGTTAGTGGAAAAATTGAAATTGAAATAAAGATAAATCACGAGGGAGAAGTGAACAGAGCACGTTACATGCCACAGAACCCATGTATCATCGCTACGAAGACTCCATCCAGTGATGTCCTTGTCTTTGATTACACCAAACAC
Organism: Pelecanoides urinatrix; assembly: GCA_013400755.1. Taxonomy (NCBI): domain Eukaryota; kingdom Metazoa; phylum Chordata; class Aves; order Procellariiformes; family Procellariidae; genus Pelecanoides; species Pelecanoides urinatrix. Next base: position 3,241 of record VZTQ01005255.1, read on the forward strand.
CCTTCTAAACCAGGTGTCTGCTTCTTTGTTATGTTTGTGCTTCAGAGATCAGCCAGCCCTTCCTTAAGAAAAGGTTGATGTAGCGAAAAAGAGCTTAAAAAGTTTTGTGGATTGCATCTCTTTTGTGATTTTAGGGGAAAGTAGGTATTTAGTGTAAAAGGTTATTTTGTATGAAGCTTAAGCGTATGAATCCAATATGTATCAACAGAAAGGTATGCTTTTTTACTTTCGCTGTTTAACTGCATGTTTTGTCATGTCACTGTATGTGTTGGTGTTTGGGGTGGTGGAAGGTGGCTTTTTGGAAACTGAATGATTTGCCAGGTAGCTGAGCTGTTGTCCTGATATCCTGTAAGGATGTTAACAGTCATTTACTGATGAACTTGTCAAGATCGTATAGAGTAACTAGTTCTGCCGCTTGCGGGGAGGATCAGAAGTGCCTTTCTCACTTTCAAAGTGCAGCTGGAGATGATGAGAGAAAGAAAAATACTGCAGGTACTATAGCACTAATTTAGAATGGACCGCTGCTAGGCCATCCAGCCAAAAAAAAAAACAAAACAAAAACAATAGCAGCTTGGAAAAATTTGCAGTGCTTTTATTAAGCTAAGAAGGCAAACTGCTTTGTGTTGTATCAGTGCATTCTGTTTTAATGAGGTGATTTTTCAGTTGGGGGAAAACGCTCGAAAGGATAGAGAGGGATCCTGTTGAAAATGTCAAAGCAAAATTTAGTAAAGCAGAGTAAAGCTTAATGCCAGGTATTCCAGGATATGCTGGAAATGATACTAGGCACTGGAGTTCTTATGCCGCCTCTTTACAGACCCTTCTGGAGAGTGTAACCCTGATCTGCGTCTTCGTGGACACCAGAAGGAAGGTTACGGGCTGTCATGGAACCCAAACCTGAGTGGGCATTTGCTTAGTGCTTCTGATGATCATGTGAGTACTTTAAATATAGCCGGGGTACAATCTGTACTTTGTGTCCCTTGGCAAAGGTCAAAAATGTTTTGGTTTTGAGGGGCAGGAGGTAGGGGAGGTAAAGAGAATGTCTGTCTAAAGATGCAATTTTTAAAAATTTTATTTTTTTAAAGACCATTTGCTTGTGGGATATTAGTGCTGTTCCAAAAGAAGGCAAAGTGGTGGATGCAAAGACCATCTTCACAGGGCATACAGCAGTAGTGGAAGACGTATCTTGGCACCTGCTCCATGAATCTCTTTTTGGATCTGTTGCTGATGATCAGAAGCTCATGATGTAAGTGCGGTAATGTCGACAGAAACGGAGTGCTTCTATCCCTCTTGCTTTCCCATCTGCTCCTTAGTCCCTCAGTAAAATGGGATATAAATCTTTGTTTCAATTCCATGTTTTCCCCTTACAGCTGGGACACTCGGTCAAATAACACCTCCAAACCTAGTCATTCAGTGGATGCTCACACAGCTGAAGTCAACTGCCTCTCTTTCAATCCCTACAGTGAGTTTATCCTGGCTACAGGATCGGCTGATAAGGTACGTCTGCTTGAACTTGGAACATACTTGTTTAGTTTCTGATGTGTAAATGTGGATGTATATATTTGTTACTTCAACAAAAAATGTTTTTATGTTTTTTTCCTAGACTGTTGCTCTATGGGACTTGAGGAACCTAAAACTGAAGTTGCACTCCTTTGAATCACATAAAGATGAAATATTTCAGGTATAACAAAATGTCTGTCTTTTATGCACATGGACTTAGTTCTACTTAGCTGTCTGGAAAAAATAAAAAACATTCTTTTCCATTCCATGTTTTTATTAAATGTACTTGCACTTAAAACATCCTATATTCTTTTCTCTCATCTGTTTATACTTTTCTGGCTTATTGTTGTGGAGCTGTATAGTGCTGTGTGTGGGGTAGAGCTCCAGTACAGATAAGAGTGTCCAGAAAGCCAGGGGCAGAACGTGACAAGGAAATGGTTGAGAGCTTTGACCACAACAGAAGGGTGAAATGCTAGCAGTACAGAGTAAATGTAAATTATTCATGGCAGCAGATTGAAGCAGGGAGGCACAATGAAATGGCTGCAGTGTTTTCATCTTCTCAGCTTGATCCTGTAGGAAGGCTTTAGCTGGTACCCGTTAAAGGGGATCACCGGAACGTCCTGTGACAGTGAAAAATGGCTAATTTTGCTGGTGTAAGTATAGGATGTTAACATCACTGGGTAGCATGTGCTTAGCAGATACAATATTTTCATCTCCAATTCATGCCTTACTCGGGAGAAAAATATGTAGAGATTTTTTTCATGGAAGGATTTCTAGTTAAGACTGTAGTTACCTCTAAATAAAACTACACATGGAATCTTGAAATGTCAGGTTAGTGTGCAGAATTACGTGTTCTTTTCTAATCCTGTGATCCTATTAAGTGGTATGTTTTGGAGAGATTTATCTCCAGCAGAAGTAATAAATGTGAGCTTTTGGGCATTCAAGCTTAATTACAGTGATTTCTTTTCATGTGTAAACTCTACCTACTACTTAAGGAATACGTAGTTTATAATTGTGCAATCCTTATTAAGGCAAGGAGCAGCTAATATCCTTGAGAGCTGTTAGCACTTCATAACACGTGGTCTTTGTTAGGGGAAAGGTTACATGTGCTACCTTTTTGGTGCTCAAATGCCTTGTTAGCGTATGAATGTTCACAAACCTACCTCCTGTGTTAGAATGTTGTTATTGGGCATGTTCATATTTCAAGTTAATATCAATTTGAATTCTCATAGAGCTTTCATGACAGAAAGTACAGATGTTTGTTGTGAATGTCTGTCACGTTACAGCTTCTTAAAACTAACTTCCTTTCTAAATTCATCTTTGTAGGTTCAGTGGTCTCCCCATAATGAAACTATATTGGCCTCCAGTGGCACTGACCGCAGGCTAAATGTTTGGGACTTGAGGTAAATCCCAAATCAGTCACATTGTCCCAACAAAATATTATTGATGAATTGCATCACACTTCAAAAAAACAAACAAACCCCCCCATCTTTTCATTTTTCCTCCCTTTTTTACAGTAAAATTGGAGAAGAGCAATCCCCTGAAGATGCTGAGGATGGTCCCCCAGAGCTGTTGGTAAGTCTTTTGAATCTTATTGATTGTTTTGACTTATTATTCATCTCTGCAATGTAGATTTGAAAACGTTCCCCTTTTTGTTTCCCCAATACTAGTTTATTCATGGTGGTCATACTGCGAAGATATCTGACTTCTCCTGGAATCCCAATGAACCCTGGGTAATTTGTTCTGTATCAGAAGATAATATCATGCAAGTCTGGCAAATGGTAAGTTGTTTGGGAAGGTGCAGGAGGTGGCAGGTGAGAGATGGTGTTGAACTGCCTGGATTTCAGCATTCCTGGTTTTATTTACAGCTCTCAGCATGACTTGCTTTGTAGCACTGCCTAAATCTCAAAGGGATAGTGAAATCCACTTTTGGGTTTTGTTGAAACAATGGTTTAAAAAACCTCAGATGTTTTTCTCATGATTTCAAAAAAAAAGAATGTACTGGTGAGAACCAAAGATGAAATTGAGGTTTCTGTTAGTTACTGTCTTAAAGTATGAAATCTTTGCAAATTATATAAATGTCCTCCTGAAGATGGAGAGGGGTGGTGGTGAATAGGAAAAGTTTTCTGACCCTGAATTACCAGCTGTTGAGGGTTTTGGTAAACAATCTTGTGTTTGAATAACCTTTTGCAAGACCATACTCCTAGTTTGTTTTTGTTTTTTTAAAATCTATAAATTGGTTCACAGGGGCTTTGTTCTTAGCAGCCTTCCATATTGTTCTTTTGAACGGTGCTGCTGCTAAGAAGAGGATCTACTGAATGTAGACAAAATAGTCCGTTAACTGAAGTAAGCCTTGCAGTGGTCTCTGCTTTAAGAAGGCAGATTTCCATAAGCTACAGTCACTTACAGGGTCCTTATGAAATGTTTTGGAGACGTGACTGTTATGAAAAAGGTCGTTTGTGTTGCTTCTTTAATGTTAAATGGCCTTGAGGGATCAGGGATGAGTAATACAGATCTGCAGATGAAAAACTTCCACAACTTTTTGTAGTGTTCTAGCAGATGGATTCCTGTTCAATGTGGTGGTTAAATGCTTCTGCAGTTCCTCCATCTGTGTCTTGCAGGCGGAGAACATATATAATGATGAAGACCCTGAAGGAAGTGTGGATCCAGAAGGTCAAGGATCCTAGATGACAACCTTTTCCTGTTTTTAGTCTTTTTCCTTCTCTTCCCTCTCGACCCTGATATTGACTTAACACTGGTTTTGAGACACACGTAGACTTTGTGTTCAGCCATCCTTCTGTAGATACCATCAACAGGCTTTTTAACCCAGACAGTGAGTACTCCCTAAGAAAAGGGCTTAGCCCAACTCAGCTGGTACCATGCTGTAGCTCCTTGGTCGGATTTCCTCCAGCCACCTCTTGCGTGTAGGTCTGGCTGTCCCATTTTAGCTGCTTTCATCACACAGAGCAAGCTTGGTTTTGTTGTTTTTTCTTCTTCTGTCTTTAGTTTGCTACAGCTGCGGGCTTTTGCCTAATTTAAACAAAAGTTAAATCGGTAGAGCTGCCAGAATATGCTTGAGCCAATGGAGATGATACAAGTGTTAATCCACTGGCAGTTCAGAAATGGAGCGTGGAAGGTCTTGCCCTCTTCAGTACAACTCAGAAGTCTTGGGATTCCTTTAGTTAATCTGCACCTTGTGGATTTTTCTGCCTCTGCAGATACAAAACAGACTTGCAGATTCTGATTTGAATTGAAATTAAATTTCTTTCTGTATTTTTTGTCTCTACTGGTAATTCTGGGTTTTTCATTCCTTCCTTCCTTCCTTCCTTTCCCTTTTCTCCCGTCTGCTGGGCGACAGCGGTTTGGATTCGTTAGCTATTCCTGCGGAGCATTGTTCACCTTCCATGTATTTTGCTCTATTGTGTGTTTCTTGAGCTGTGTTTTCACATATATTTCTTTCCTTTCTGTGAAATGGTTTTTAAAACTTGGGGCCACCAAGTTGTAAAGGTGTATGTTTTTACCAACTGATGTACCACAGATGGCATGCCCAGTAACCTAAAACAGCATTGGTAGCTGGTATCTGTAAAGCAAATTAAATGTGGATGAACTACTTTTTTTAGGAGTTAGTCCTTGACCACTAGTTCCTGCACATCTTCCACTAGGGTGTCCTGTTCCACCAGCAACCTGTTACTCTCCATGCTCCTCGTGACTAATTGTGTGTAAGTGCTTCAGATGGAATAAATTTTTTCTACATAAATGCTGTTTAGCTCTGTGATTTGTGCGGATGTCTTCCTTCTGCATTAACTACTTTGTCGAGAGTAAAGTGTACCTTTTCAGAAAGCAGAAAAAGCAAGAGCATAGTCTCTACCCAGATGTGTCCTACGGTGCTGGTGTAGATATTCCTTAGTTTGTAACATGTGGACGCTTCTCCCCTTCTTGTTGCTGCTGCTTTCTTTGTGAAATGAGTGAATGAGTACTTAATATCCCCAAGCAGTCAAGAGTGCACTGAAGTGTGCCTTCCACCTGAGGTGTGCTGCTGTCTGGGTTTTGGGACTGCCTTTAGCCCTTACCACAGAACTATTTTTTTTGTTAGTCTGCAGCATGAATGATCGGATACCTTACAAGTACACACAAGCTTGTTATTTTCTCTTTGAGACATAGCTTTGAGAATTAAAAGGATCCTTAAACTCCGACCTTTATTTTCAGTGTGAGACTTTATATAAAGTGGAAACCTATTATCCACAAACTAGTTTCTGTGGCCCACAGTGGAGCATGTCACAATACAGCAGAGACCCTTGAAATACAAAAGAAAATCCTGTTAAAAGGATAAAGCTTCTCTTGCATGTAAACTTTAAAATTTAAGCCCCCTGACACTGGCTTCCAGAACAATACTTTCTGTGCAGGCTTATACAATCCACCTATGGAACAAGACAAGATATATTTTCCAAACACAGCAAAACATACATCTGTTATTCCTCATAAATGTCCATTTTTCAGTGCAAGTATTATTTTCTCTGCCTCTCTGTGGAAAAGCAGTTTTACTACACTATTAACAGCAGCACCTTGAGAAATACAGGCAAGCAAATGATTGTCTGGTATTCCTGACTTCGGGCAGCTGCTGTGCATCAGGTAGGATAAGCAGCAAGAGGAGTCGTCCCCTGCACATGCCTCTGTCCTTTACTTTTGCTACAAAGAGGAAAAGTCCATCCTTCTAACAGTCCTGGTCTGCTTTGTCTTCTGGTTTGCAAAGGTGTCCGTAGATTTCTAGGCAGCTCCTGTATGGGTAGAAAGTAAACGTAGGCTACTGAATATTTACATAAAGTACTCTGGATGGAGAAAATGGGGAAGGGGGACAGATGCTATTTCTGAAAAACATTCTTTTTTTTTGCAGTATGGAAGAAAATAGATTAGGAAACACTTAAACTGGTCTTGTGAGCAGGCGGATCCAGCCCAGCCCTTCCAGAGCCCTTGGCAAACAAACTAGCTTTAACAGAAGGGATTGTAATTTTTGGTGTGAGCTACGGGAGACGGCAGCTCGGAGCCGTACTTAACTCTGAGGTCTCCGGTGCAAATGTGAAACTTAATGAGGTGTCCTGACACACGAGAAGCCTTGCACGCTATCGCTTCCAGGGATGGCAATTTGTAGATTGCTGGGAGTTAAGAGACTGCCCTGCTGCGCCCAGGCTTAAATATTGGTCTGTGATTTAGACGTGTGATTTAGAAGGACCACAGCAGCAAAGACATGGGGTTGTTGGGGTCTGGTCTGAGTCGCAAATGCAGTTACCCTCGTGAATACATCTCGGAATGGCTGGTGACATGACAGGCTGAAACAGAGATCTCTTCCCCTGTGCTTACCATGCTAAAGTCTTACCTGGATAAAAGAAAACTAGACCTATTTCTGGTAGGGAATATCTCCTGTGGTGCACTTGCATGAGGAGGTTTGAGTGGAGAAGGGGAAAAAAGAATACTAAAGTAACAGAGAAAATTGTTAAGTGTGTACAGCTGAGACTGGAGTAACACAACAACACAAAGTTTGGTGAGTAAAGTAGTCCACAAACTTATGGACATTTTCTGGAGCTTTGAAAAATCCTGTGTCATAAAGAAGACCTGAGTGGAAGCCGCAGCAGAGAGTGATAAGCAGAAGACAGTTCTCTCTCATTGAAGAGCATCCACAACGGTGTTTCCCAAACCTAAAACTCAGCTCCTTTCCACATATTCCTAAGGAAACGGGCACTTTGTTTTAAGTTGCCATGCCTGCTTCTTGGAAAGCAACCTCCACTCCTTGTGTACAGGAATTTCCACCAAATCCCTATTTGCTGGATGGCAAAAGGTCTGGAGTTCCCGCTGTGCTGCCCCACCAGACCCCTTGCTCACAGGCCGGCCACGTGCCCGGGGACCAGGAGCAAAAGCCCACGATGTGCAATAGCTGTGTGACCATCAGCTTCTTCTCCACCACCCTCCTCCTCCCAGCCCCTACCCAGCCCCTCCGCACCGCAGGGACGAGACACAAACGGACTTGTAGATGGAGAGCTCCTGGTGGAGGCTGGTCCTCAGCTCCTCCAGTTCCTGATTCTTGCGCTGCTGGAGCTGGACCCCGTTCTTCAGCTCCTTCAGCCTGTCTTCCAGCTCCTCAACCTGTTCCTGGGGAGCGAGAAGACAAGAATGGATTAGGTGGGGGAGAAAGGCTGTCCCAGTGCCCACGCTCAGCTCCTGCCCACGCTCTCATGGGGGATCTGCCCGTCGATGGTGTTGGTGTGGACAAAGCACAGCCAGGCTGACAGCTGGCCAAGCACCGTCTTAAAAAACCTCTGCAAAAAAGCTTTGTTTTATTACAAAGGTGGGAGCTGGGGCTGCGATGTGATGCGTTGGGTCCTTGGGTTTCTCTCGGCTGGTTGGTTTTGTCCCCTACGCTACTTTGTGTGTTTTGAGAAGCTGTCAGAACTGTATAAACCTATGAGTCAGGAGAAGATAAACAAGGGATTTGGGAAAAAGAAAATGTGGAGGCACATCAGGGATGCCCCAAAGTCCTGTCCTCCAAGGGACAGCGGACCTTGAAATCCCAGGCGAGCAGTGTCACAGGCGCTGGTGACCTGGTCCCCAGCTCAGCAGGGAGGAGAAGCGATGGAGGGGGGACGCCGGCTTCCAGAAGCTGCTCAGAGCCAGGCTGGGAGGAGGCAGCGATTACGAGCCGAGAACAGGGAGTGTTGAAACAGGGGAGATTAATTGTGGAGCCTCTTTGCCAAATGTGCTTTTGTAGATATTGAATTGCCTTGTCCCTCGGGACAAGGTGCCCGGGAGGGGACGCCTGGCGCAGCCAGAAATAACCCTCTGGGGAGGCAGCCCGGCCCCTGGGCTGCGGGCACAGGAGGTGAGACCCTTCCTGGCAGTGGGAAAGGCAGGATCTGCTCCTGCAGGGCTGGGCTGTTAAAGAAAAGCCACCTTTTTTAAAAAGTGACTTTTCCAAGCGCCTTAGCTCAGCCCCCGTGCCAGTACAAGCTGCGGCAAAAGCGCGGTGCCTGTGCTCAGCAGCATCGCTCAGCTCTGCCACCAGCCCGCTCTGGGAAGGAAACCCCCCGTCCCCTCCGCCTCGTCCCTGCTCGCTGGGGCCATTTCCGAGGGCCAGGTCAAAACCAAGTGAGAATATAATCAGGAGAAACCTTTTTCGCGGCAGCTCATCGTGCAAAGCCCCAGCACTTTCCCACTGCATCCCTGTAACCTCGGGTTTGCCCTGCGCCCAGGGGCTGCTGCTTCGCCTGGCCTGTGCCAGGGCGGGAGATGCTTTTGCCTTCAACCAGGAGGAGATATTCCATCTCCTTACCCTCCTCATCCACCCGGCTCCTCCCCTTGGCCCTACGAGCAAGATCTTCAGCACATTTCACCGGCTGCAAAGAACGACTCCCGCTCTCTAAACAAGAGGGTGCGTGGGGTGCCCAGCCGGCGCGCGTACCCGGTACTGCCCGACCTCTTCATCCCGCTTCTGCTTGACGAGGACGATCTGCTCCTCCAGGCTCCGGTTCTGCAGCTGCAGCCGGCTGACCTCCCCCTGCAAGGGCCGCAGGGCTTCCTTCATCCCCTGGATCTCCCCCTGCATCTCCTGCAGCGCCTTCGCCCCCGCCTCGCGTCTCTCCAGCAGCCGCAGCAGCTGGGGCTCGTAGTGCTCCTCCAGACCCCGCCGGCTCTCTGCCACGAAGCTCTCGAACTCCATGGAAAGCCGGCGGCTCTCCTGCAGGTACAGGTTATCCTGCCGACACGGCGGCGTCTCCAGCCGTTGCCTCAAAACCTCCTTCTCCTTCTCGCAGGTCTCCTTCAGGCGGGACAGTTCGTCGGAGAGCTGCCCAGCCTGGGTCTCCAGCTCGCCCTGGTAAGCAGCGTGCTGGGAGAGGTCGTGCCGCCGGCTCTCCAGCTGGTACTGGCAAGCCACGCACTCCTTCGTCACCTTGAACAGCTTCTGCTTGATCTGCCGGATCTCATCCTTCAAGTTATCCCTCTCCAGCTCCACCTTGGCCAGCAGCCGGCAGGCCGCCTGGATCTCCTCGTGGGCATGGCGGATCTCCTGCAGCGCCGGCTCCCGGAGCTGGGCGAGCTCCGCGATCAGGCTGTCTCTCTCTTTCTCCAGCTGCTCGACGGCTTCGATGCACTCTTGGAAGTAGTCCCCCAGCTCTTCGAGGGTGAGGCACTGATGCTCCACGCCATCCGTGTCCAGGGGGCTGCCTGCCCCCTCTGCATCCATATCCAGCGGGATCCCTGCCCCATCTGCCTCCGCGTCGGCTGGGATCCCTGCCCCATCTGTGTCCATGTACAGCGGGATCCCTGCTCCATCTGCATCCACGTCCAGCGGGATCCCCGTCCCACCTGCATCCACGTCCAGTAGGATCCCTGCCCCATCCACATCCACATCCAGTGGGATCCCTACTCCTTCCGTATCCACATCCAGCGGGATTCCTGCCACGTCCACATCCAGCGGGACCCTGGCCCCGGCCGCATCCTCATCCAGCTGGAGCCCTGGCATGTTTAGCTCCACGGAAGCATCCCCGCCGTCCGCCTGCAGCTCCCGGCAGGCGTCTGGGCTGCCCCGGTGCAGGGGTGTCACCCCCCCACCCACCGCTGGCTCTAACGGGCTGCGCGAAAGGTCCGGGTGCGGAGCAGCACCTGCAGCCGCTCCCTGCGGGGTTGAGGATGCTCCGGCTTCATCCAGCTGCAGCTCTGGAGGGGGCTCAGGCTCTGCCATCAGGTCCCTGGAAAGGAGAGGACACGTGAACCAGAGCAATGAATGTATCAGGTCCCTTCCTCTCCGCCCTGCGAGACGTGGGTGCCCCGCAGCAGGCTGAGCTGGGGGGCCCTCGCTGCAGCCCCGCTGCCGTGACTGTCCCCATGTCACCCAGGGGCTGCGCAGGGCTGCCCTTGCACGCTCTGATGACAACTTCGACCCCAACTGTTGGCTTTGGTCCCTCTAAAACCTCTAAAAGTGACCGACTGCGACGAAGGAAGAGCGAGGGACGCAAACCCGGACCCCGAAACCAAGAGCTACTCCGGCGCCCGCGGGAACTGCCCACCGTGTCGTGGCCGATCTCCCCCAGCGGCACCAGTGTGACTGGTGAGACGAGAACGTAGCTGCTCTGCCCCTGCCAAAATCTCGCACCTGGGGTGTCACACACGCCGCGCACCGCCGGCGTGGGCACTGCCGGTAAAACTTGCTGGGATTTTAGCGATGTGGCGTAACCTCACGGCAAGGGAACAGGCTGCTAAAGCGCAGGCGGGCTCCAGGGTGGCTGAGATGGGGTAAAGCCCTGCACATGCAGCGCCCGAGCGAGCGGCAGCTTCTGCAGCGGGAGCCCGGCGAGCTCCGCTTTGCAGAGTCATCCGATCCCATCATTATCCCCAGCCCCGGTACCGGCAGCTGCCACCACAAAATACTCGCATCTCTCGCCCTATTTGGGTGCTATTTGGGGAAGGATGGAGAGGACAACCCTCGGGGATGAGCTGCAGCTTTTCCTGCTGCTTCCAGGAGCCGGGGCCGGTGGGTTCGGCAGGAGGATGCTCTCACCTCCCGGCCACGCCGCTGAGTTCATGTCTAGTCATCCCCCAAGGAATGAGCGCAGGCTGGCACTCGCAGGCAGCCCTCGGCTCGCGGCAACGGCTTTAAGGAAAGAACTGATTTTCACCGATACTTTCTCTCCTAATAAGGCAGTTTTCGGCAGCGATGACACATTGCAGCCTCGGACCCAACGGCCCGTCCGCTGGAGAGGGGGCAGTGCCTGGAAAGGTGGGGAAAGGGCTCCGCTTCATTTTTCCTTGCCCTCCTCCAGTGCCAGCATTTATTTTTCAAAGTTCTTGGCTCTGCTTTGCATCCAGCAGCACGGGAGGGGAGGATGGCTGTCCCGTCCTCGCAGCGGGGCGCAGGGGCTCGCTCCCACCCACCACCCCTCGTCCCAGAGCCCCCCAGGTGGGCAGCACTCCTGGGTACCCCCCTCCCGACTCCTGAGGGTCCAGGGATGCTTCCCTGGGTGCTGAACACCAGATCCCCCCACCCCAACCCTGCACCCCAGGCTTTGCCAGCCCCCTCGCCTGCCCCACGCCCCCCACCTCGCCAAGGCTCCCGCACCCACGGGACCCCACGGCAGACACCAGCTCCTTCTCCACTCGCCCCAGGCAGGCTCTTACCTTCCTCCCCCGGAGCCCAGCGCCTCCGGCTCTGCGCTGCACATGGGCTCAGCATGGGGCGGGGGGCGGTTATTAATAAACAGGGCTGGAAATCAGACTCCCCGGAGCAGCCGCTTCGCCCGGCCACCGCCTGCGGTGCCAGCTACGGGCGGCTGCCTCCCTCCGCCCCGGCGAGCGGGAGGAGGAGGAAGAGGAGGAGGAGGAGGAGGAGGAGGAGGAGGAGGGCGGGGAAGGCCAAGCCGCCTGCATCCTTGGCAGAGGCAGCCGCAGGGGCTGGCTGCAGCCAGCCCGCATCCCTGGGGAGCATCCCCCGCAGCCCCCCATCCCGCTCCGGCTGTTCCCACCCGTGGAGGTTTTGCTTTGTGCAGCCTCAAACCCTCCCACGGTACTGGGGGCTCTTTTCTGGGAGCCACGGGGCCCCATCTTGCCCGGGGTCCTGAGCAGGGTGCGGGGTGGCCAGGATGGGGACAGCGGGGTGCCCGGGCGGTGGCTCCTGGGGCGCGCGGGGTTCGCCTCCAGCGCGGGCGGCTGGAAGGGGAAACACGGGAGGAGGCAGCACATGGGCGCCAAACGCTGCGGCCTCATCCTGTGCACGGCGCTGGCCACACTCCCCTAGGTAGTTATTAAAGCATATTGATGTATTAAATACCAATATCTCAGGGGTCTTTAGGTGCCCCAGGCTGGCCGTGCAAAAACCCCAGTAACGGCAGAGTGCGGCCTCCGCTTCCCCTTCCACCCCTAACCCCGACCCTGCCCCCCCTCTCCCCTCTTTTTCGGGGATGGAGGCGGTGGCGTGGGGCCACCCGGCACTGACGCTGCCCTCGCTGCCGCCCTCACGCCCACAGATGTGGTTTTTCACCTCTGCTCACCCCCCCAGTGTCCAACCCCATCCTCCCCACCCCGCAGCACCCTAAACTGGCCCTTCGGCGGTTATATTATTAGCATAAATTTATATAAAATACAGATTTTAGATATTTTGCCGTGTTGGCATGGGTGCAACAGCCCGGGGTGGTGGCACGGCCAGCGGGCGCTTGGCCCAGTTGCCCGCGGTGTTAGAGCCAACCAAGCCTACCTCTGCCAGGGCCCGATCCTGCCCGCTGCCGCCGCGGCTCAGGAAGTCGGCGCTCGCCGCTCAGGAAGTCGCCAGCTTACGTGCCCCAAAATCGCCCAGCAACGCACACCACAGCTTGCAACATCGCCCAGTGCCACCCTGTCCCCACGTCACTGACACCGTCACCAACACCTTGGCCATGCCGTGCTCGCCGCCGGGCTGCCGAAATCAGGTTTAAAATAACTGCGCGTGTCCATCTCCCAGGAACAGAGCTTTAAAAGGAAAAGGAAGATTTGGGTGGGTTTTTTTTTTCTTTTTTTTTTTTTTTTTTTTNTTTTTTTTTTTTTTTTTTTTTTTTTTGTTCCTGTTGCTTTTTTCAGCACGACCCCCCTTTTTTTTTTTCTCTCTCTTTTTTTTTTCCATGAAGCGCCTCTATTTGCGCCGAGACTTTTGACTCAATAGGAGAGGAATGCTGTTAATTCGCACAAGTTGCGTGTTTAAATATATATCTCGTGCTAAAACTGCCAAGGGGAAAAACCTGCAGGTCGTGCGGGCTGGGTCTAACAAACCCTTGTAGGGGATGGAGGGGACGACGGCAGCGGCGCTGCCGAGCCCCGGCTGGGGTTTATCTGATGAGCTGCCAAGGGCAGGGTGGGGATTGAAAAGGCTCAGCTGTTCTCCGCTCCGTAAGAGGATACCCGGGCCCCGGCCCCGGCGCGGGGCTGTTTTGTGGATATAACCAGGCAACGGCCGGCTCGGGTGTCAGCGGCCGGACCCCGATGCTCTCGGCAGAGCCCGGCCGGTTGTGGGCACGCGCTGGGTTCGGCCCGGCACGGAGAGACGCCATCGTGTGCGAACCGGCGTGGACTTTGCTCCGGTAAACAGAGCTGGTGGGGAGTTATCGGCGGCGCTGCCGGAGGGGAAAGCAAAAGGCAGGAGAGTATTTGAGAGACAAAATGTTCTGGCTGTTGGAATAAATGGCGGCGGCTCTGGTCGCTGCCCTGCCGCCGCGGCGGCTCCGGCACGGAGCCGGCGAGCGGCTGAAGGTGGTCGTGGGGGCAAAGAGCAGCTGCGGGTCACTTTGCCTCCTCGCCGGTGTCCTGGTGTGGTGCTGCCGTATCCCTTCCCGGGGGATTTTTCCTTCCCGTCACGCATGGCAGATCTGCCCCAAGCACAGGGACGGAGCCAGCACCGCAGCCTCGCCGCCCTGGCACCACCGTCTTGGCACCACCACGGCAGTGCGATGGCTCCGTCCCCCGTGCTGTCCCCCCATAATCTTTAGGGACAGGCTTGAGCTACGGGGGAGGTTTGCCCAACTTCAGGGGCCTCCTTGGCCAGAGGCTCCGGCAGCGCCGGCAGCACCAGCCTCCCGAAACCCCAGCGACAATGGGATTTAGCAGCGGCGAACCTGGGCAATACCTCCAGCCCAGTGCCCTCCGCACGCAGCTCACCGCGGCTCTGCTTCCCGCGGGTGTGGGGGGTCCAGCGGGAGGGTGAGCGGTGTGGATCCGGCCCCCCGCATACGCAGGAGCTGCAATCTGATCTCAGGGGAAAGTGTGATTCATCGCCAGAGCCGGGAGCGCTTCCAGGGACGCATCCTGGCTCGGAGGGCGGCGGCACTGTGCGCCCGCTCCTGCCCTGCCCCTTCGCCCCGGGCAGGTGGGGGGTCCCCGGATGAAGCCGAAGCGGCCGTGGCTGCATGGTGACAGCACCCGAGTGGATGCCACTGACCCCTTGGGAACAGCCTGACTCGCTTCACCTCCTGCCTCAGTTTCCCCAGCTGAGAGCTGGGGGTGGCTCCCACCTGGGGGGCAGTGGTGCAGGGGTGCCATGAGGATGCCGCTATGGGAGCTGGCACAGGGTGAGCACCGCGGCCGAGTCCCAGGAGATGGCACCTGGGGGCTCATCCCGCACCCACCACGGAGATGCCGGACCTGTTGCAAAACTCCTGGTGCACCGGCCCAGACAAAGAGGCTCAGGATAGATCCTGCGAGAGGGGGACGAGGTCACCCAGCGGGACCGGAGGAGGAGGAAGAGGGAGAAGAGGAGGAGGAGGAAGAGGAGTGCAGCGTGGGCATGTGCCCAGCTGGGGCAGAGATGAAAGGGGGAGCCCGAAGGTGCCGTCTGCCCCGCAGGGACCTTGGGAACTCGATGGGAGCAGGGCCAGACCCTGCACCCAGGCCACAGGCGCCAGCGGCTCCCGCTTATCTGGGTGCTGGGTCCTGCTCTGCCCCGCAGCGAGGGGGGCGAGGAAAGCGCCGTTCCTGCCATAGCTGCTCCCGAGGGAGACACCGGCCCAGCCAGGGGAGCGGAGTGGGGACGGGTGGGGGGTCTGACTACAGGGACCGAGCACCAGGACCCCCGCCAGCACCCCTGCTCCCGCACCATGCTCCTTCGGCTTTGTCTTTGCTCAGCCCAGACACCGGCCTTTAAACACTTGCAGATACCGGGTTTTAAGTATTTGTGTCAAGGCTGCCTGTCCCGGCAGCTCCCACGGCAGCCCCCACGTGTGCGTGTGCCACCCCACGCCACGGGCTTAGGGACACCCCAAGCAGCGCTCGGCCACGCTCCTGCAATACCCACCATGGTGTGTGCGTGTGTGTGCGTGTGTCTGTGTGCGTGTGCATGTGTCTGTGTCTGTGTGCATGTGTCTGTGTGTCTGTGTGTGTGTGCCTGTGTCTGTGTCCGTGTGCATGTGTCCGTGTGTGCATGTGCGTGTGCATGTGTCCGTGTGTCCGTATGTCCATCTGTCCGTGCATGTGCATGTGTCTCTGTGTCCACATGCGTGTGCGTGTGGCCGTGTGTGTGTGCATGTGTCTGTGTGCATGTGCGTGTGCATGTGTCCGTGTGTCCGTATGTCCATCTGTCCGTGCATGTGCATGTGTCTCTGTGTCCACATGCGTGTGCGTGTGGCCGTGTGTGTGTGCATGTGTCTGTGTGCATGTGCGTGTGCATGTGTCCGTGTGTCCGTATGTCCATCTGTCCGTGCATGTGCATGTGTCTCTGTGTCCACATGCGTGTGCGTGTGGCCGTGTGTGTGTGCATGTGTCTGTGTGCATGTGCGTGTGCATGTGTCCGTGTGTCCGTATGTCCATCTGTCCGTGCATGTGCATGTGTCTCTGTGTCCACATGCGTGTGCGTGTGGCCGTGTGTGTGTGCATGTGTCTGTGTGCATGTGCGTGTGCATGTGTCCGTGTGTCCGTATGTCCATCTGTCCGTGCATGTGCATGTGTCTCTGTGTCCACATGCGTGTGCGTGTGGCCGTGTGTGTGTGCATGTGTCTGTGTGCATGTGCGTGTGCATGTGTCCGTGTGTCCGTATGTCCATCTGTCCGTGCATGTGCATGTGTCTCTGTGTCCACATGCGTGTGCGTGTGGCCGTGTGTGTGTGCATGTGTCTGTGTGCATGTGCGTGTGCATGTGTCCGTGTGTCCGTATGTCCATCTGTCCGTGCATGTGCATGTGTCTGTGTCCACATGCATGTGCATGTGTCTGTGTGTCCATGTGCGTGTGCCTGTGTCCGTGTGCGTGTGCACGTGTGTGCACGAACAACCCCATAACAAGCAGCCGTTGCTGTTATTAGCAGCCCCTGTGCTTGTGCATCGTCAGGGGCCGATGCGGCTGGGTCTGAAGGCGCCTTTGAGGCAGCGGTGATGGACACCCAGTTTTGGTGACATCCCCCTCTTCCCCCACCTGCCTCCCGGAGCTGCCGGCCACGTTGGGCCGTGCTGGGGGATTTCACGCCAGCCCATGGAGCACTTACGGGGAAAATCCGCCAACGTGCCCATGACATCCCACACGGCACCCTGCGCCCGTCGGGCGCCGAGGCTTTCCCCTTGCATCAAATCCAGATGTTCACACAGGAGCAGGAGCCGCCTCTCGTGGGCACCCGGCCGGGACACTGCAGGCGTGGGCGATGCTGCTGGGAGGCCGACAGAGCCGTCCCTTCCCAGCGCGAGGGAGCTGGGCAGGGACCAACCGCTGCTATTTATTCATCACCATCTCCACGTACAACGCAGCCAAGCAAGGAGCCGTTTGCCTTCGTGCTTCTGACGACATTTATGGCCCAGGCACCCTTTTATAAAACTCATTTTTAAAACAGCGAGTGCAGCACTGATTTTAAGCATCGCAGCAACCAGTCCCCGTGTCCCAACGATCGCTAGCAGGGTCACTGCTGCCCAAGCGCCGGCGGAGAGGGCTCATCACTGGGTTTTTCCATATCCTGGGGCAAGCGACAGGGAGCAGCAGCTCCGGCTCCCGTCCCCGTGGGAGGGATTTGGAGCGAGTGGCTCCGGCTCAGGGACGCAGTGGGGTGGGAAGCGGCACCCGTGGGGCTCAGTGGGGCCGGGGCGGCTGTGCGAGGACCTTGTCCCGGCCGCCCACGAGTGCCAGAGGTGTTAATGAGTAATGAGGGAGCAGCCATCCCTCCTGCTGCCCCGGCGAGGGGAAGGAAACGGGGGCAGAGGACGGGCTGAGCACACCCCAGTGACCGGCTGCACCGAGCTCCTGCCGTCCCAGGAGCTGCGGTGACTGCTGAAGCGCATGATGCCACAGCCGGTGGCCGATGTGTTTTGGCACCCTTAGGTGCCATTTGGGATCTCACCTCCCAGGGATCAGGCACGGGGGGCTCTTAGGGCAGCCCCCCGCCTCTCTGCCTCCCCTCCTGTGTGCCTCTGCCTTGGCCTCGCAGGGGCTGAGCTCCGGCCGGCTGCTCTCCCCGCCCGGCGCCCGGCATCCTTGTGACCATCTTGGCCGTGCAAGTGGAAAATGAGTTATCCAGCTGGGTACCCCGGCACGCTGCCGGCGCTGGAGCTCTCTGGGGAGGGGGTAAAGCTTTCTGGGGCTCTGCATGAAGGGCTGGTGCTTTAGGGAGCCGCTGGACTTTCCTTCTCTGCCAGAACTGGGACTGTAACGGAGGGAAAGCTGAGGACGACCTTCCTCTTCGCCTTCCTCCTCTACTTTCCTCACCCGTCTGATGAGACCTCTCCCCGGAGGGTAACGGATACTCTCCCTCTCGCTGTGATTATTTGGACAATACCCCATAACTGTGTGCAAATATATTTTTCAAACTGGTTCCGCTGCCATCCGAGGAGGGGCAAGATGTGAAAACCAGGATCTTTTTTTGGAGGCTAATGACTCGGAAGTTGGAGCCGGTGGCGGAAAGTCAACACAAACGCTCTAATTGGGGATTAGCTTTTCCCCAGAGCAGTTCACCTCGAGGTGGGTCAGCAAAGCCTCGGAGGACAGTGGGGTGCTCAGCCCTTGCCCTGGGAAGGAGCCATTCCCCTGGGATCACGGCGGGGCAGGGGGTGCCGGGAAATCACTGCCCGACTGCTTCAGCACTAATTTAGGTCTCCACTCTGGGTTCAGGGGGATTAAGGGCGGAATGAGAGGCAGAGATACAAAAGCACAGCGAGCCCCGGCCCTTCCTCAAGCATTGCCCTGGGTTTGGTGTCGTGTCCCTGTCCCCGATCACTGGTACCACCAAACAGCAGCAGGATGCTCGGGTTTGCACAGCCCACAAGACACACGGTGCCGGCCCCCGCATCCCACAGGAGATGGCAACGTGCTGGGAAGCCCGCAGGAGGGACAGGCTTCTTGCTTTATAAATTCTTCTAGTCATTTCCAGCAGTTGGCAAACTCCTCCGGGCACATGGCCAGGCCCTTGAGAGCCTCCGGGAAGGATGCGGCTTAAATGCAACGATGCAGCTTTTCACATCAGGAAACGCATCCGCACAGGGACCCAAACCCGACTGAGCCGAGAGCGTGGAAATGTGGCAGAAACCACCTGTTTTCTTGCCAGGTTTATGGCCTCCGGCTTTTCCGCGTGTCCTGCCACCGACCTGCTCACGCCAGGATGCGTCACCCCTTCGGCCCAGGCTCTCGTGCATCTTGTTGTCCCCTCACGGCCGGATCTGCGTGGTCATGCTCCCGAGCAACGCAGGCTTGTAGCAAGCGGTGAAATCTTTTATGAGAGCCGCTGCCATTCCCGGGCCAGCTCGCAGGCGCGCTCTCGGCTGCAGGCAGAGGCTGGTAGAGCCACGTCAAGCAGCTGAACTCCCACCCCCCCCCCTCGTGTCATTCCATTTTCAGGAGCTGATTTATTATTAGCAACAAGAAGCAGCGTGGCACAGGGTGTTTCACGGGAGCGTGTCGGTGGCCTCAGGTACGCCCGGCTCGGCCGCTGTTCGGGAGCGCTGTGTCCCTCTGGGCGCTGCCATCGGCGGTGACATGGCAAGCGTCACCCTCAGGTGAGGAACCGGTGGTGGCTGCGGGGAGAGGGCAAGGGCAGGACACAGCCGCTGGTCCCGGCTCCTCTCCTGGGGACAGGGACAGCCACCCCCGCGGCTCTGCAGGACGCTGCGCCGGCGGGGGGGTGACGATGCTGTAATTACTTGCTCCGGTCCCGCACAGACTATTCTGCTCCAGTTCTCTCCCGCTGATGCTCAGCACCGCGGGAAGGTGGGGGGAGATGGAGGGTCCCAAGGGGCGAGAGCAGCCCCCGGCTGTCCCCGCACGCTCCCCCCCCTCGCAGAGTGCGGGTCCCGAGGGGACAAAGCCGGGACCCACGGTGGGGGGGCGGACACAGCTTGGGGACCCCCGGCAGCCCCGGGGGGGGACCCGCTCCTGCCCCGCAGACACACCGGTGGCGTCAAGGGGAGGGTCGTGCGTGTCCCCCCCGCCACCGGGGCCACCTGCGGGCGGGGGG
>VZTQ01005255.1:22754-86233 GCA_013400755.1 Pelecanoides urinatrix
GAAGGCTGGAAGTGCTGGCCGTGGAAGTGGCCAAGGAGGGGTCACGGTGGAAGCCAAGGAGGTTGGGGTGGTGGCTGTGGAGGTGGCCAAAGAGGGGTCACGGTGGTGGCCAGAAAGCAGTTGAGGTGGTGGCTGTGGAGTGGCCAAGGAGGGGTCACGGTGGGAGCCAAGGAGGTTGGGGTGGGGGCTGTGGAGGTGGCCAAAGAGGGGTCACGGTGGTGGCCAGAAAGCAGTTGGGGTGGTGGCTGTGGAGGTGGCCAAGGAGGGGTGGAGGTGGTGGCCATGGAAGTGGCCAAAGAGCGGTCACAGTGGTGGCTGAAAAGGAGGCGAGGTGGTGACCGTGGAGGTGGCCAAGGAGGGGTCACAGGGGTGGCCAAGGAGGGGCGGCGGTGGTGGCCATGGAAGTGGCCAAAGAGGGGGCACAGGGGTGGCCAAGGAGGGGCGGAGGCGCTGGCCATGGTGTCAGCAGAGGTGGCTGAAGGAGGTGGTGGCCATGGTGGTGGTGGCCATGGGAGCTGCGGTGGCCGTGGTGGCTGTGGCTGCGGCAGCCATGGCAGCAGGCTGGATCCGGCAGTCCCCGGTGCAATCTTGCCCCTGCCCCGAGGGCTGGTGCCGGTTCACTGGGTAGGTTCTCTCTCCGCTGAGTCAGAAGGTCACTGGGGCTGAGGGAAACCTGGAGGGATGCCAGACGCTGCCTCCTCCTCCTCCTCCTCCTCCGCCTGGGCAGGGTGTTTGCGTGCTCCAGGTGTGGCCCTTCCTGCCCTAGATATGGCCCTGGCCCCGGCTGGTTTGCGGGGTGCTGCCTCCGTCACCCAGCCACGTCCTTGCCACCTCGACCAGGACGATCCTGCAGCAGAAGGTGCTGTGGGTGCCCTCTCTTTGCTGCCCCAGGGCCGTGTTATGGGGATCCGTGGGCTCAGCCCAGCCTCCCGTGGGCCGGGACCTTCAGCAGAGCGATGGGTGGCGGCATGTCTGGTCATGCTCGTCTCCTCGGCACGGTTATTTTGCAGTAGTAGGTGTCGCGGCGAGGCAGCAGT
Organism: Pelecanoides urinatrix; assembly: GCA_013400755.1. NCBI lineage: Eukaryota > Metazoa > Chordata > Aves > Procellariiformes > Procellariidae > Pelecanoides > Pelecanoides urinatrix. Next base: position 23,792 of record VZTQ01005255.1, read on the forward strand.
CGCTGGAGGTATCGCCCCACGCAGCAGAGATGTGCTCAGCCTCTCCTGCCCCGTGCTATCGGGGATATCGTCTGCGTCACACCACGGCCCTCCCTGCAGGGCACCTCCGTTGGGGACGTCACCGCGCTCTTGCCAAGGGAGAGGCCGCTTCTGCGGCACCCAAATGCAGCCGGATGCCATCGCCTGGGACTTTCTTCCTCGATTTGCCCTGGGGAGTGAATTTCCAGGCACCCAGGACTGCATGCAGGCATGTTTACCGCTTGGAGAAGCGCACAGAGATCTGTGATAAGAGAGGAGTGGCCGTGGGAAGGCGAAAGGGTCTTGGGAAGAGGCCAAGCTCTCCGCTTAGCAGGTCCATCGGATGCTGCTGGTGCCTCCCTCCCCGCCTGCCGCGTGTGGACGCCGCTGCCGCGGCCCGCCGCTGAAACCTGAGCAGAAAAAATGAGATGTGCCGGAGCATGTGATGTTCCTCTTTGCAGCGCAGAAACGCCCCCAGCAGCTCTGCCATCCCTTTTTTTTTTTTTTTTTTTTTTGTCCCCTCTAAAGTTGTAACATTCCCCAGCTAATCCTCAAAATGCGAAGTCACTGCCCGTCGGGGTCACGGCTCGGGAACAGCTTGCCACGCTTGCCCGCTGCGAGCACACCCCGCCGAAGCAGCCTGGTGCTCGTGTCAGCCGGGGCTCCGTCACCGCGCTCCCGCCGCGCCGTTCGATTAGATATCCCCTTCGATTAGATATCCCCTTCGATTAGATATCCCCGTGCCCGGGAGAGCTGCCCTGGGCGCCTGTCTGCCCACGCTCCGCGCTGGCGATGGAGGGGCTGCGCAGCGCCACGGCCGGCCCCGGGGCTGCAGGACCCGTCCCCTCCGGGCTGTGCCTGCGGCCGTGCTGGCAGCTCGTGGCATCCCCCCCCTCGACGAGCGCGGGGCCGGGAGGTGCCACGTTCCACCGCGTCGCCGCTTGCTCGCTGGCGTGCCGGGGGGAAGCAGCGCGGATGTGCAATGGTGGCAGCTTGCGTGCGTGATTGAATCACCCTCCCTGAGCGCTTCCAGCCTGCAGAGCGTGCCGGGAGCCCCACCCTGCTTAACCGCCTCCGGCCCGGCTGCGGCCGCGAGCGTCCTTCGGGCACCGCCAGCACGCGCCGGGGTTACCGGCACCCTTCCCCGCGAGATGGGGGATAATGCTTCCCCGTATGACGGGGGTCAGGGTACCTCGAGCAGCAGTTTGGGCTGAGCTGTGGAAATGGAAGGAGCGATGGCTCCGGCAGCGCCGAGTGCCGGCCGCTTTCCGAGGGCAGCTGCGGAGCTGCACGCTGGAGCCGGCAGCGTCGGCCACTGCCACGTGCAGCTCCGACCTGCCCAGAGGCTGCATCGGCCTCGCTGCCGGCACCGTGAGCCCTCACGCAGCAGGAGCCGGCCGGGCTCTGCCCCAGCCTTGGGAATTTTTCCAAACCTCAGCTGGGAGCTGTGGGAGGGGGAGAGGGGAGAACTTCCCCGGCTCCTCGTAGGCTCTGGGTGCCCTCGGCTTTCCCCCTGTGCCTGCGCGGTGCTGGGGGTGGTCTGGATCAGGCCCACGACCCGGTCCATCATCCTGCCGTTCCCGCAGGTGGCTTTGGTCATGGAGGGGGACGCGGCATGTCCGTCCCCGGTGCATCCTGGCTGGGCAGGGTCTTGGGATGGCTCGGAGGGGAGGGAGGGAGGAAAGCTGTCCCGGGGAGACACAGGTCAGGACTAGTTCCTCAGCCTGGGCATCTGCCCGTTCACAACCTGGGTGTCAGCGAGGTCGGAATTGCTCAGCACTGAAATCATGGGAGCAGGAGGATGAAAGCATTTCCACTTTGGATCAAACCCGTGGGTCAGTCTAATCAGAGCTCTCATCTCTGGCCGCTCAAACAGCTGAGCTGGGTAGAGGAAAGACGCAGTAATCCTGCTCATGGGCGAGCGTCAGGCCACCTCTCTGGGGGGGGAACACCAGCGGCTTTATGCCGAGCGGGGGCACAGCTCCATCCCAGCTGGAAGCTCAGTCCTCTCCCGTTTCCCAACTGGATGCTGTTTGGGCGAACGGGTCCCGCTGGCTGCAGCGTCCCCTTTTTACGCCCGTGCAACTCTTTGCTGTGAGATAATTCCTGCTGCGAGCTGTAACGCCCCGTCCCAGGGAGGGCAGTGGCTGCCAGGGTGCCGCCAGCCCCGGGCTGTTGTACCTGTACACAGCCCGTCGGCTCTGAGCACCTCCGTGGCCCCGTCCCCGTGGTATCCGAGCACCTCGCGATTCCTAACGTGTTTATTTTCACAATAACCTTTGGAGGCCGAGGAGTGATTAACCCCTGGGATGGGAACTGAGGCGGGGAGAGCGGCTGGGCTGTACCGAGGCTCTAACGCGGAGCAAGGAATTGGGGTGCTCGGCTGGCTCCGGTTTGCTCCGTGTGGCTGCTTTTTCCTGGTGGAAGCTGGGAGCAAGAAAGCTGAAAGCTTTTCCTTCTCCCTGCTGCCTGTGAGTGGTTTTTGGCTACTGCTTTATCCACATTTCGCAATATTCTTCTTAATTCCCCGATGAAGTAAAGGAATTGATGTTCCAGAAATATTAAATTAGGGTTGGCTTTTTTTTCCTCTTGATGCCAGCTTTGTCTGGCAGCAACAGATTTCTTGACTGGAGGGGGTCACCGTGATGTTAAAAATAAAGCTTAAAAACCAGCTGCTTCGTAATGTTAGCAAGTGCTTGTTGACAACGTGCGGGGTGGCTCCGCCGTGTGCGTGGGGAGCCGGCAGCGGCGCGGTGAGCAGCGAGTGGCAGGGGCCGGGCTGCGGTGGGGACCGTGCCGGCGGCACCGGGCTCGACGCCGTGGGACGGTGGAGGTGCACGTGAGTCCTCGAGGCAATTTGGGGCTGGGCTGTCCCTGCTCTGATAATAACCGAGATGTGAAATCTCCCCGGACACTTGATTTCCTCCGTGCTCTGCTGCTGCGTGGCACGTGGTTCGGTGTAAACACAGGCTTTGTGTTTTGGTCCTGAGCTTCTCAACTCAAAGGAGGGAGGAGAGGTGTAGGCACTGCTGCCCGCTGCCCCCGCGCCTCCCGCTCCCTGGGATTGTTTCTGTGCGTGTGTGGGAATGAATTTGTTAATCTGCAAAAGGCAAAGAGTGACACTTCAGAAAATGTGAGCAGCAGGAATCCCCCGGCTGGCCTGAACTGGCAACGGTGAGCGGCTCTGTGAACAAAGAGAGGTGTGTCTGCAACCACAGCTATTCCACCTGGAGACAACTGGAAGAATTACTCTTGCAAATAACGTTCCATAAGATCCGATAAAACTATTTCACCGGAGTCATATTTCTCTTCAGAAGGAAGGTCTTATTTCATAAGACAATATCATCATTGACTTTGACTCCAGCAGCGATGGGAACATAAGCTGTCGGAGGGTGAAGAGCTGGGCAACGATGAAGTGAAAAGGCATTTCCCTGCCAAGCGGGAGCCGGAGCCCTGGGCTGGTCCCCATGGCTCCCGCCGTGCACGGGTGACAAATACCTTACCCGGAGCGGGGAGCCGAGCTCCCTCTGCTTCTGCGGGCTGGAGCTGGAGCTGTCATCGGCAGAGCCGGCCTGGGCTCCGGCTTGAGCAGGAAATCATTTGAAACCTTTCTGGTTATGTATTTCTGTTAATGATTGGGGATCTCAAGTGGGGTTTTTGTGTTACCTTTGCCTCGCTGAGCTTTACTTCCCCGTGAAGGGAACAAGGGCTGAATTCCTTTCTCATTCAGGCAGCTCTGCTCCCTCTCCGTGTTTGCTCGGTGATGGTTTAGAAAACACCAGGAGGGACGGGCAAAACACCAGGAGGGATGGATCCTTCCCCCGAGCCAGCACAGAGGGGTCCCTGCCGCCCCGCGCTCGGGCTGGCCGGTCTGACCGAGGGAGCGTGTGACTTTGGGAGGACCAGATGTGCTTGAAGCAGTCACGCCGTGATGACAAGATCTGTATCTCATGAGCAGCTTACCCCGGCTCCTAGCTCCTTGCTTATTATCAGAGACCTCTCAAGGAACAAACCCGGGGCTTTCTGGCCTGGAGAGGAGACTCTGCCTGCAGTCAGCATTTCTTGCCCCCAGTTCCCCATTCTCACCAGCTGCTCCACAACTGGGTTTCGTAGCATGTCGGCTGTGCCTGGGAATTGCACGCCGGGGAAGCTGCAAATGCTTCCCCTCCTCTACCACGCTTTCCAAGCAGATTTCTGGGTGCAGCGATTTAAACCCAGATCTGGGATGAAGGACGAGAGCAGCCGGCTGGCAGTGCAGCCTGTCCCTGGCTTTCAGAGGGGTTTGTGTCCCGAAGCAGCGATGGGGGTTAAAGTGGGGTCTGCGGGGATGCTGGAGCTGCCCGTGCTACGGCAGGGACTGAAACGTGGGACCCAGGAGGAGCTGGAGCTGGGTTGCCACATGGCTGCGAGTTACCCCGTTAGCCCCTTGATATTTACGGCCCGCGTGGGCTTTGCTGGGTCCTTGGGGCTCGGCTCCCTCTCGGAGCCCCCTCGGCACCTCGGAGGCTGTGGCTGGCTGCGGCTGGGGGCGGTGAAGTTTCGGTGCCGGCGGTGGCCGCGTTCGCTAGGCAGGTGCTGGCACGGAGGGCGTCTGTTTTGGGAGCGGAGGGGGAAGTGTCTCGCTGTATCTAGGGCAGCGTTGCAGGCTCCAGCCTCTCCTTTTTTTGCAGGGAGAGAAATAAAAGAGCTTCACTGGGAAAGCTGGTGTGTGTGGCTGCGGAGGAGCCCCCTGTGTCACCGGGCAGGGGGACTGAGCGGCACGGGGGGTCCGTGCAGCCTGTTTTGGAGCCGCTGCGAGGGGATGTACATCCCAGGGAGGCCCCGGAGGTGCTGGCAGCGGGAGGAAGCCCTGTCCGGGGCTGGAGCTGCTCCTGGCCGACCCGGGGGTAAGATCATCTCCCCCAGACACTGGGCAGAGACCTCTGATCTGTTGCACTTGTGACCATGAGCTTGTTTAATCCCAGTTGCCCTGAGACGGAAAGGCTGTGCCTTGAACAGCCAGTAATGGGAAACATGGAATAGTTTCCCACTGGATCCCCCATTCCCTTAACAGCTCCCACGGCAGACGGGGCAGCAAACGCACGGGGACGCTGATACAGCCGCCCTGGTGCCAGGCACCGTCCGTGGCACAAGACGGGCTCTGCCCTGCCGAGCGTGGGCAGCAAACCAGGCTGGTGAGAAACTGAACCATCAATATTTCCATTGTGGAGAAGGAAACTGAAGTCCAAAGAATAATTTATTGCCGATCACCTTGGGAGGTCAGGACAAAGCTGCCGGTTGATTTTTAGGTTTTGGGTTTGTTTTTTTTTTTTTTTTTACATCACTAACCCAGTTTTGTGCCTTTCCCACGAAGCCCTCCTTCCTATTTATTCCAGTCTTTGATGAATCACCTAAGGAATATAAACATTGCCGGCAGGAATTGCCCACCGCCTGGCCGGCTGACCCCTCCCTGCCCTTCCAGCATTTAATGTTCTAATTAAAACTCAGGAGGGAAAGCTGATTTCGTTGATTTAGGCCAGGGCAGGCTGGCGAACCCGTTTCAGGACGGGCAGTGGCGGGGCTTGTCCGTGCCGCGTGGGCAGCCGTCGGAGCAGGGCTGCCCGAGCACGGAGCTGCTCTTCCCCTGCCAGCCCCAGCTCGCGGCTCGCCAAGCCCCACGCAGCTGGAGCGGGGTCTGGAGCAGGGAGAAGCCGGGGTGCAGCCGGGGAGGGCATGGGAAGGAGGTGTGAGCCGACACGAACGCCGATGTACTCGTGGTTCACCCGGCTGTGACTTGCCCCAGAGACAGGAGTGACCGTGGAGAGGGTGGCGGGGGGGTAACATCCACCTACGGGCGTGTGGGTGCTCGCCCTGAGGTTGGGCAACAGCCGGACCCAGCCCGTGTGGTGCTGAGCTCCAGCCTTGGATGTCCTGTTCTAGCCTTGGCCGTGCCGTGCCAGGCTTGGCTGGGGTGTCCCCATGGGGCTGGGACCCCCAAGACATGGCGGGGGGGGGCGGGGGGGAGTGTCGTGGCCTCGTTTGTCGGAGCTGTGCTCAGGGACAGGCAGAAATGGTGGCGGCCGGAGCTCAGCAGAGCGTGGCAAACGCCAGGGGAGGTGGGAGCGGGGCCGGAGGCGAGCGCCGTGCCCAGCTGTCCTGATGTTTGGGGACGAGGGGTCTCCCGTTGCTCGCTCGGCCTGGCTGCGGCACCCACGCGTCCCTGCCGGAGGGATGGGGCTGGGAGGGTGCCGTGGGATCCGACGGGCGATCCCGGCAGGCCCCTCCTCTCTGCCTGTACCATTGGCTCCGGCACAGCCGCCTGCGAGAGCTGAGCTCCGCCGGAGCCGGAGGGATGGGAGCCGGCGGCTGAGAGCCATCGTCTCCCGCGGCCGCCGGGGCCACGCCGGAGCCCACTCGGCTCTGCCATGTAGCGCCCCGGCCTCCTCCACCCGGCCGCGGTGGAGGGCGAGAGCGGCCTCATGGGCAACGTGCACCGCAAGAGGAGCCCGGCGGGCGTCAAGGCCGGCTCCTCCTGGCTCTTCGGCCGCGCCGGGAAGCCGGCGGCAGGTAGGAGCGATGGGGCTGCCCGGGGAGCGGCTGCGGGGGGTCGGTGCCTTTTGGGGGGGAGTCGCGTCGGGAAAGTTTGCTGCCTCTGCTCTGCCCCCGGCGTGGGGCTGGGCAGGACCTGAGCCACCGCAGTTGGTGGCTTCGCTCTCCCTGCCCTCCCTGTGCTGGAGAGGGCAGGATCAGGCCCTCTGACCCCAGGTGCCAGAGCTGGGGAAGAACCTCCGGCTGCATGCAGGGGCTGCGCCGACATGCCGGGGACCAGCCGTCAGCTCGCCTGCGCTATCAGGACGGAGATCATCCGCTGAATTAGTTACCGATTTGTTTTTCTAAGTGGTGTCCCAGCAGTTACAGCAGGGACCCAGGGCTGCTCTTCCTCCTCAGCCTCCGCTCCTGTTGCGTGCCTCAGTTTCCCTTGCTGCGCCCCGGGGAGCGGCAGATCTGGGAGCATTTGTAGAGAGCACCGGGCTGCTCCCCCCTGCATCCGTCCTGCGCAGCTTGCCCACCTCGCTCTGCACGTGTCTGTCTGTCTGTCTGTGCGCTGGTTGCTCCGCTTCTTTATGCTCCGGCTCCATGGATGCAGCTGAAAAGCCCAGGAGGGGGCAGGGGGAGCTCTTTTCTGCGGGGAAGGGGTGCGGGGGAAAGGGTCCCACACCAGCCTGGACCCCCGTATTGAGCCATCAGCCCTGGGGGGTGCCCGGTCCCGGTGAGCTCCCTCCGCGGTCCGTCCATCGGAGCAGGGCGGTGAGAGCGGGGAAAGTCTCTCGCAGTAACATCGTCCTCATCCCGGGGCTGCCTATTTCCCCGCTGATGTTGTTAAACCGTCCCCACGTCCCCAACCCAGCGTGATTCGAGGAGGGGACTTGACCGGTGTGTGGGCAGGGGTCCAGGGTCGGTAGAAGCGGGGTTAGTGGGTCTGGGGTGGTGGGAACGGGGCAGTTTTCTCCTGCCAGCCCCGTGGGATCCCCGGCCCCGCCGTCCCTCCTGCCCTTGGCTGCCCCATTTCCCTCGGTCTTTGCAGTCAGCAGCTGCCCAGGAGCGGTGAGCCGAGCTGTCCGCAGGGTAAACAGGGGCTGGAGGCAACCCCTCGCAGGCTTGGGGAGCGACCACGCCAAGCAAAACTGCCCCGGAGAGGTGGGGGCCAGGATGGGGAGACCCCGCGGGCACACAGGGAGAGGGTGCCGAAATGCCCCAGCCGGCAGCACCCACTCGGTGCCTGGGGAAACTGAGGCAGGAGCGGTTATACCAATCACCCGTGGCCGCGCAGGGACGGCATCTCCTTCGCCGCGGGCTCTCCGCTGTCCGTCTGTCCTCGCCGGCTGGCTGCGGGTCTCCCCTCCGCCGAAGTCATCCTCTCGTGGTGGTGTCCCTGCGGGAAGGGCTGGGTGCCACCAGCCGGGCTGTGTTGTAGCCGGGCTCCTGCTCTTCTCGGCTGTGTCTGGCTCTGCCGGACGCCGTCCCTTTGCCTGTGCCCTGAACCGCAGCGGTGCAGGTGATGGGGCGAGCCGCCTCCCCAGAAGAGGGGGTCTGGGGGCTCGTGTGAGCTCATCCTTGCCCTTTCCTTGTGCTGTCCCCATCCAGACCCCTGTCCCCGCTCCATCCCCCCGCCAGGCACGGTGCCTGTTGCCGGTCCCTGAACCAGGACCGTGCCACCGCTGCTGCCCTTCCGCAGGGCTGGCCGGGAGAAGCCCTGCTCCGTTTCGGAAATGGGTGCAATGTGGGACCGTGCAATACAGCCGGGGCAGATCCTGCGAGGCGAGGGCCGGCGCTGGGGCCGAAGGCTGTGGGGTGGAAGGTGCTGAGAAAACATGGGGCGAGTTGTGTTTGTTCTCTGCGGCGGCTCCATGGCAACGGCGCGGCGGCCACAAAGCAAAAGAATTTGCATTGTGTCGCTTCAGCATTTCGGAGGGCGCAGCCGGGATCGCCGACTGGGGGCAGGGTGCACCCGGCACCCGCCGGACGGGCCCCTGCGGCCGCTCTCGTCTCGCCTCTGCCCCTCACCCAGATCCTCGGAGACCTTGGGTGCATCTGGATTTTGGGTCAGAGGCTAATTGCATATCGCGGGCAACTGGACCAGTATCCCCCAGTTCCCGTCTCTCCATCCTTGGCTGCTTGGGAGCACCGGTTTGGCCCCACCATGCCCAGTACCAGCAGGTCAGGCCCGGGCAGGCACCACCAGCTGCCTTTGTGCTTCTGCCATGCTTGGGGTGGCACGAGCACCCACTGCTTTTTGTCCCTGAAGGGCCACAGCAGCGGTCCCCAGGGCCAGGGTTGGCCTCGGGAGCATGGCTGCGAGCTGCCGGGATCGCTCTGCCTGCTGCAGGCAGCTGCCTGCAACCTGCTCCCTGCCGCCTTGCTCTCTATCTGGGCCTCCCCGCTCTGCTTCACCAGTGCCAAACCCCCCCGTCCCCGTCCCCGTGCCGGAGCGGGGCCCAGCTTGCTCTGGGGCGCATCCCCTGCCTCTCCTCCCCGTCTCCCAGCGGGAGCTGCCGGGGAAGGTCCTTGAGCACCAGGGAGACCGAAGCCTCTTATCGCCTCCTTATCGGGATGGCCCCGCCGGGCCCTGCTGAGTCAGGGTGGAGGAACGTGGCGGCCGGCCAGGCTGTGCCCCGCGGAATCAGCGGGGATGCGGCTGCGGCCAGTGCGGGGCTCCCTGGGCGCCCTGGCACCCACGTCCCCATCGGCGGGCGCTGGGGCAAATGCCCCTGGGGGAAGCAGGGCTGGGGCAAGGGGGTGACCCGTGGCCGTGAGGCTCCCCGGCAGCGGGCACCGGTGCCTGTCCTAGCTGGGGGCTGGTGGTGGAGCCCCTCGGCAGCCCCGGCTCTTGCCGTGCAGCTCCGGGGTGGGCTGAGCAGCTCTGGGTGTCTTTCTCCTTCGCAGCCGCTCTTCGTGCCAGACCCACGCTGGGCCGGCTCCGCAAACAGCCGAGGGAGCAGATAAGGGCAGGGGCCCACCCCGGCCGGGGACGCGTTGAGATTTACAGAGGCGTTTTCTCCGGGCACCGCCAGCCCGGCATGCTGGCCTGCCGGACTCGCCTGCCGGCATCCTGCTGCCGGCTGGGAGGGCTGAGCCCTTCCCGGTGCCCCCTCCTGCTCCTGGAGCAGGGGAGGAGGTGATCTGTGGGTGTCCCGGGCAGGCAGCTGCCTCCAGCGCTCGGCTCCAACATGCCGGGCCGTGCCTGCTTGGCAGGCGCCCCGTCACCAAGAGGCAGGGATGGGACCTGCCGTTCTGCCGCTGGTTATCCCCCCACCCCATTTCGATGGCAGCCCCAGCCCCATCTGACAGCTCCTCTCCCATCTCCTCCCCTGATCCCGCATCGCCGTTGTCCGTCCCAATCCCCGGTGGAGGATCGGCAGCTCCTCGGTCCTTCCTCGTCACCTCCTGCCAGCGCTGCCGAGCGAGAGATCCGCGGGCAGGAGCGGGGTTGGGTGCTGCCTGCAGGACGGTGGATCCGTGCACGGAAAAACCTGCAAGGTCTTGTCCCTAATCCGTCTCCTAGATTTGCTCCTGCGGGGAGCCAAGTACCTGCTGTGACAGGCACGCCTGCCATTTACAGAGCACCCTCGGTACCCTGCAAACAGGCCGGGCATGACGGCACGCGCCGCGGGGACGCAGCCAGCTCCGAGCACCGCGGCGGGGAACCGCGCAGGCGCCGCGGCGGCAGCGTGCATGGGAGGTGGAGGGAAGGACACCGGGGGAAGGTGAAGCAGGGCTGTAATAAAGCTGTGGACTTTGGCGTAGCTCCGGGGAGGGAGGAGGTGCCGGTGGCTCGTCCCCGGCCGTGCGTGCCGCTGGCGTTGCCTCCGCGGCCCCGTGTCGCTCTCGAGGCTCTGCCTGTCGCCCTCTCCCGCCCCGCGCTCCCCACCTGGGCCGTTCCCGCCCGGATCCGGCTCCTGGCCGGGGAAAGCTGTTATTTACCTTCAAACCTGTTTGGTGGCTTCTCTGGGGATGGGACGAGCGTGGGGTGGGGATGTGGTGGGACGGAGGCTCGCTGGGTTGGAACAGGGGGCCAGGGATGGGAGCGGGGCGCAATGGGGCGTCGGGGTGGTCCTGCCTCCCTCCGCGGTGCCGGGACCCCTGCCGGGGGCTGCTGCCAGACCTTCGCCCGGGGTCCGCGATAGCACACGGGCTGCCTGCGGGGCATGCGTGGGGCAGCAGCCAAGGTCAGGGCCAAGTTGGCTCCGTTGCACACGGAGGTGTGCTCCTGCCATGACAGCAGCCGCGGCTGGAGGCAGCCGGCCGGGCTGGCCGGGGGATGGCTCTGCTCCGAGGGAGGTTTCACCCTGCGCTGGCTCCAGTGGCCCGTTGGCTCACTGGGGCGATGCAGGGCAGTTTTGTGTGCTGTGATTTAGAGGAAGGGAAAAACTATCCAAGTTTGTTCTCCCATTTGAAATTAATTTTATTTCTGCCTCTGCGTGGGATCGTGTTTGAGAGTCGAGCCAGCAGTGCAGATCGGGTCGTGTTTATTTGCTTTGCGGAGATGTTTTCCTGGCTGAAGCAGCAGCCCCCAAGTGAGGCCGAGGGCAGGCTGCAGCCCCTGGGCTGGCAGTGGGGGGCTGCGTGGAGCCATGGTAAATATTATTGTGCTCTTATCCCGCCTGGAGAGAGCACAGTCCCGCGGCGTGTCCCAGGGCACGGATCCTGTGCAGAGACAACAAGGGCTCGGGCAGCGAGGGCGGCCAGGCTGGTTGCCTCCGGTGGGGCTGTGGCTGCTGGCTCCCCGGCGTCCCTCGCCAGCCGAGGATCAGGGAGCAGAGGCAGGGCAGGGTGGCACGGGCGGGTGCCAGGTCCCACCCGGGGCCACGGAGCTGCCCGAGCAGAGGTGATGGGCCCAGGGGAAAGGTGGATGGGCTCAGGCTCGTAAAAAGGCAGCGTTGCTCCTCGACGGGGAGATGCCGGCAGGGCTGCCTGCACCATCCCACCGGCTGGGGAACCAGCTGGCCGTGCTGCAATGGGAGAGGCCGATGCGGAGGGAGCAGAGGGGCTGGATACTGGAGCAGAGGGGCTGGATGGCAGAGCAGAGGGGCTGGAGACTGGAGGAGAGGGGCTGGATGCCGGAGCAGAGGGGCTGGATACTGGAGCAGAGGGGCTGGATGCTGGAGGAGAGGGGCTGGATGCTGGAGCAGAGGGGCTGGATGCCGGAGCAGAGGGGCTGGATGCTGGAGGAGAGGGGCAGGGTACTGGAGCAGAGCACGGGGGCTCTCGCAGCCATGGCAGAGTCCACGTGCTGGCTGCTCCCTGGGGCCCTCGGGGCTGGGGTTCATGGTGCACCCCATAGTGTTATCCACACTTACGGCATCCACAGGCAACTGCCGCTGTGCCCCTTCTCCAACACGGGGAGCAGAGCGGTCCCCAAGCCTGGCTGCACGCCTGGACGGTGCTGGCCAAGGCCTGGGAGCAGCGTGGTGGGAAGGAACCCCAAAGTGGTGGGAAAACATCGACCCCATGGGACAGGGGGTCTTCTCGCTGCCTTCTCTCTGCCTTCTGCACTGTCCTGGCTGCTGGGAGAAGGGCGGCGAGGTCTCCATCCCACTGAGCGGGAGGACACACGCAGGCAGGTTCTCCTCCCCTTCCTCCCCTGGGGACCTCGCAGCCCCTTTCCCTCCCGCCTGCCAGCTCCCCCCCTCCTCCCCATTTTTCTCCGGTGAGTCAGTGGCGGTGGAAGGGGCGGGCAGGGAGCTGCGCTGCCTGTTCTCTGCCTCCTGCCGCAGGACCCGTCGCTGCGCAGGGAGAAGACAAGTCAGGGCAGTGCCGTGCAGGCAGAGATGGATGTTTGCAGCGGAGTCAGGCCAAACCTGCTGCTTGCAGGAGGCACAGGCCTGGCGAGGAGGGGGACAGGAGCCAGGATTTCCTCCTCCGGCTCTCCCTGCGTGAAGAGCATCATCGTGGCTAAGCCAGCTCCGGGAGGGAGCTGGACCGGCACCGTATCCTGCTTGCGGCATCGCCAGACCAGGGCCGTACGGCCCCGGCCGTGCTCCTTCAGGGTCTCAGCTCCGGTCTCTCCCTTGTGCAGCCATTCCCATTCCCACTCCGGTGCCCTCCGGCCCCTCTCTGCCGGCACAGAGCGGAGCAGGCAGAGCTGAAGGCAGGGTGCCCGGTGTTCCCTGCCCCTTCCTATCACTTTGCCTTGCTGTGGGGATGCTTTGCTCCCTCCAGACCATCCCCGGCACGGGTAGCGGCAGATACCAGCTCCGAGGTAGGGAGACCATCCTTGAGAGAGTGCCTGGCCTCAAGAGGCCTCCGGCTCCTTCTCCGGGAGGATCCCGCTGCCATGTGCAGACGAGGCACGTGTGTCAGATCAATGCCGCCGAGCCTGGAGGGGACGGGGCGATCCAGGGCGCGTCACAAGGAATGCACGAGGGATGGGACGCCAGCTCCGACTGGGCATGTTGCTACCGGCACCGGCTGCAGCTGCGGCAGCTTCCTTGGCCCACCAAGATCTGCAGCCTCTGCCGCAGGATCAAGCCTCTCTCCCTCCTGCCTTTCCCCCTTTTCCAGTCCCTTTTGCCGTGTGTTGACGGAGCCGGGGGTGAGGCCATCCGGGCGAGGAGGACACGGTAGCGAAGGTCACAGGGAGTGGGAGGAGAAGCTGAGGCTGCTCTTCGCACACCATCCCGCTCCCCAGCGTCAGCCCTCGGCACAAGGCTCCTCCGCGGCCCGGCAGCCCTCCGGCCCCGGCTGGGCGGTGGCCGCGGCGTCCTGCCCGGATTATCCTTTGGACGATTGCAGCCAGCGATGCTGAGCTCCTCCTGCCCCGAGCAGGGGTGTCACGCTCAGGAGAGGGACGCGTGTCTCCGTCAGCAAGGGACAGTCTCAAGGCCCTTTGGGTCCTCACGGGCGACGGGCCACGGATGGGGAGGAGGAGCAGGAACGGGCTGTCTGCCGGCACCTGGGAATGTCCTCAGAGCCCCAGGCAGCAGCTTCCATGTATGCTGCCATCGGCAGACCCGCGGGGCCGAAGCTCAGCTGTGCCTGCGCCCTGGACCGGTAGCACAGGGGGGACTGTCCCCCTTTACCCGTGGGGGCTCGCAGAGCTGCCGGTGCTGTGCCGGGGGGTCCCGGGTGCAGCCCCGTCCATGCAGGCAGAGCTGGATGCGCCATCCCACAGGGCCGGACCCGGCGTCACTCTCGGCTGCGTTTGCTCGCCGTCGGCCGTGGCCCTCGCTGGGGCTCGTGACGGGCTGCCCGGAGAGGAGAGGGCGGCGTTCAGTGCAGCACGTGGCTGCCTGCTTTGTGCATCCTCAGCCCTTTAATTATGTCCCTTTTCCACTTGCACTGTGAAAAGAGCTGGGGAACGTCTGCCTGCAGCCGCCGGCACCTTCTGGGTGAGCGCGTGGGCAGCGGGACCCATCCTGCCCATGCTGGAGGCAGGGTGCTGGGTTATGCAGAGCAGGGGCTGCAGGGCGCTGCTTATATTTGCTGTTATGGGCAGGTAGAAGATGCAGGGGAAGAAATCCGCCCTAAGCCTGGAGCTGCCTGGCCGGGGATGCAGAGGTGCCCTTTGCAAGGTCAAACTGTCCCTCGGGCTGCACGTTCAATGCCTGGGGTCCGGCAGGACCCTCGCTCTCTGCTTTGGGTAACGCTGCTCCATCTGCAGCCAAACCTCTGTCCCGGGGCAGCAAACGCTGGGCGCAGCCCGCGGGGAGCTGGCATGGCCGGGGAAGGAGGGTTCGACGTGTCGGCTACCGGGTAGCACGAGGACGGCCCTGCCCGCTGGGTAGATACTGGGAGCTCTTCACCTTTTGGGGCAAAACGCCTGGAGATGGGAGGGCTGGAGCTCCCTGAGGCGTTGGGCTCCCAGGGCTGATGGACAGGCGGCTGGGAATTAGCAAATTCCCCTTCTGCGCGGGGCACCGCTGCTGCAGGCAGCCTGCCTGCTGCCTGCCTGCTGCCTGCCTGCTGCCTGCCGGACGGCGCGGGGCTCCCCGGCACCCACCGCCCCGGGAGCACGCAGCACCTCGTGCGGTGCGGACAAGTGGCCATCAGCGCCACGGATCCGTGCCGGTGCCTGACCGCCCGGCATTTCTGCCCCTGCCTTCACGTGCCCCCATGTCAGCAGCTGGAGCTACTGGTTAGACTGGTCCGAGACCTCATTCTCCCCCAGTGCCGCCAGCCCTTGTGACGGTGACGTAGCCGTGCTGGACGCCCCGTCCCTGAGAACAAACGCCCTTTGCCCTGCGATGGCTCGTGTCCTGCCGCTGCGGGCTGAGCCATGCCGGGAGCAGGGCTCTGCCTGGCAGGGCTCGGGGGGCTGCGGTGGGTGCCGGGTCCCGGGGGGCACCGGGGTTGGACAAGGATGGGGAACACCAGCACCGTCGCTGCGCTGTGCCACATCCCAAGGGCCGATACTCGCCGGAGGAAAAGCCTCCCAGCTCCTCCCAGTTGGCTGCACTGTTGTGGAAGTGAGCAACTGGTTTGCGGGGATGCTGTGCCCAGTGGGGAGTAGAGGAGGAGGGTCCTGGGGGGGTCCTGGGGATGCAAGAGTGGGGAGTTGGGGAAATCCCAGTCCTAAGCCCGGCAGGACGGATCCCTGCCGGCTGTGCCGTGTGTGGGAGGAGGCAGGAGGGCCGGGGGCGAGCGGGGAGGCCAGAGGAGGGGCCCCCGCTCTCCTCCTCCCGTGACCGAGGAGCGTGGTGGGAGCAGCTGGGGCTGTCCCCTCCTGCCACCGCGCAGCCGTCCCCGGGGTCAGGCTTCTCCCCGCGCGCAGGCAGCTGCGCCGGAGCCTCTTCGCCCGGCCGAGCATCCTCCCGCCGCGCGGATGAGGACAGAGAGAGGGAGCTGGAGGCCGCCGGCATCCGCCTTGCTGGCACACGGCTGGGCGAGAGCCGTCCCGGCACAATAGGCAGAGCCTCCGTGGGGGGCAACGGAGCCCCCACTATCACGGGGACCAGACCCTCTCCCTGGCCACCATGGTGGTTTTCATGGGCAGGAACCTCTCCTCGCTCCTGGCTTTCTTCAAGAAGAAGGGTGAGTGAGCGGGAGGGAGGGAGCGGCACCTTGTCCTTACACAACCCCTGCCCGCCAGGACCCCTCCCAGCACCGGGCGCTCGTCCACCCGCAGTGGGCTGGGGGGGGCTGCCATCTCCGGGGGAGGGCAGGGAAGGTCACCCCAGCCCCGGCCTCGTCCGCCGGAAAGTTAATGGAATAAATCACTGCGCTCCTCTCGCCGGAAGGCGTGTGCTGGAGGGGGTTTCGGGTGAGAGGCTGCCGAAATTGGGGGAGGAAAGGGCTTAGGGGCAGGGGAATATGGGCTGGGGGGGGGGGCTGTGGGTGTCTTGTGTCCCCTGCAGGGACCCTGAACCAGTACATGGTTCCCCTGTGCTGCCACCCGCTCTCCCGGTCTGGCCGTGCCCCCGGCGCCCGCTGGCTGTGCCGTGGGTGCCGGCGGAGGCAGAGGCCGGCGAGGCGGCATGGCGTGGCAGGGCGGGCCGGCTCCATTGTTCGGGGCCTGCTCCTTTGTGCGCCGCAGCCGGAGCGCGGCCGCCTCGCTGCCTGGCCGGGCTGGCCGGGAGGGGACGGGGGACACGGGGGACAACGGGGGACAGGGGATGAGTGCGTGGCACCGGCGATGCTGAGCAGCAGGTGCCCGTGTCCCTGGGGTGCTGCCGCCAGCCCCCCGGGTTTCCTGTGCTCGCCCTTCCCTTCCTCAGCCTGAAGTTGTTTTTTTCCAGGCAGGAAGAGTTTGAGGCTTCGTGGCAGGCAGCGGCGTGCAGGCAGGAGCAGGCAGGGCTGTGCCCACGGTCCGCTGGCCGGGCGATGCCAGGCACAGCTCCCAGCAAGAGCCCGGAGCTGGTCATGGGCACCCCAGGGTGCTGGCGATGGTTTGCGGGGAGGGGGCTGTGAGACAGGGCCCCTGTGCCGGCCCTGACATGGCATATGGGGTCTCCAGCACCCAGGGGGCTCGGAGAGGGGATTTGGGTCCTCTGGGGTCTCTGCACCAGGCTGTGCCTCAGTGTCCCTCGTCTGTGCAGTTCCCAGCCTGCCTGGGCACGGGGTGAGTCCCTGCTCTTGGGGTGCTTTGCAGGGCCTGGGGATGATGCAACCCTCCAAAAGGAAAGTCATCATCTTTCTATCCTCATTTAATCCCCCCGTGCTGCTGCCCCTTATCCGCTCAGCTGCCCACAGCCCCGCACAAATTGCTGCCTCGTTTGCTCCTAACGAAGGCACTGGGGAGGCGGGCAGTGCTGTGCCCCAGCTCTGCTCTGGCCGGTGGGGAGAAAACCCTGCGGCTTCGCAGTGGAGACAGCCTGACTCCGGCATATCGACCGGCCGGGCAGAGCCGAGGGAAACAATTTCTCACACGGCGTTTCCAGCACCCGGTTCGGAGATGAGTGGGATAACGTCATCCCGGGCCGGCTGTCATCACCCGGCGCTCCTCCCGGCTGGCTGGGGCTGCGTCCTGTGGGTGGGGGTGCATCGGTGGGAGCGCGGCTGTGTCCCCCCAGCCCAGCTGACCCCTCTGTCTCCGCAGGCGCTGCCAAGGGCGAGGCCGAGAAGCGGCTGAGCGTGCAGTACACGGCGGGCGAGGAATGCCCCGACAACGTCTTCTTCCCCAGCACGCGGCCCCCGCACCTGGAGGAGCTGCACAACCAGGCCCAGCAGGGACTGAAGTCCCTGCAGCACCAGGGTAGGTGTCCCCAGCCCCGGGGTGGCCCGGGGACACGGCGGAGGGCCGGCACCAGCTCCTGGCTGGCCGGGCTGCGTGGGCGGCGCGATGGGGCTGACCGGAGTCCAGCGCTGGGGCTGGCAGCGGAGGCTGGGGTGTGCGGGCAGCTCTGCCCGGACTCGGCAGCCGTTTTGCTACCTGGCGGCTCCCCCGGAGGAATTTACCCCCTGCCTTCCCTCCGCAGAGAAGCAGAAGCAGACCAAAAGTGCCTGGGACCACGGGGACAGCAGCAGCCTCCAGGTGAGCCCTGCCGAGGAGCCGGCTCTGCCCCGCAGCGCTCTCGGGGTGTCCTGGGGGTGAGGGGACACAGGGTGGCCCCTCTGTCCCCCCTGGGTGGTGTTTGGGGGCTGGGGGCAGAGAGGGAACCAGCCGAGGCTACACAACCATGGCCGGTGGGGTTGTGGGGTGGGAAGGGGCCGTGCGTCCCTCGGGGTTTATCCCCTTTGCCCCATGACGAGCTGCTGTCCCTGTCTCCATCCTCAGCCTCGGCACGTCCTGCCCTGCCTTGTGGGGCTCTGCCCAGGGACCCCCACCGTGCCTGCGTCCCTCCGTCCCCCCTCTCCCACCCCACTGGTGTCCCCTGGCAGCCCCCAGTGAAGTGGGGTGACGGGGTGGTGCAACGGGGACCGTCGGCCATATCCAGCCTGGTGGCTGGGCCCCTCCCTGGCTGCTGACGAGGAGAAACTCCCACTCTCTTGGCTGAGCTGGCGTTTGCCGCTTCCCCGGGCTCTGACCCCGCTGCCAGCACCTCACCCGCCCGTGTTTGCTCAAGCCGCTGCCTCCCGCTGGCTCTCGGCCCCCTTAACCCCTTGGCAGCGGGGGGCCGGGAGCCCCCGGGTGGGCAGAGCCCCGGGGGGAGCAGGACCAGCTCAGGACGGCGTGATGGAGGGGCTGGGTGGTGGTTCACGCTGGTGTGTCTCATCCCGACCTCCGCCTGTGCTGAGAGATGCTTTGGAGGGATGGGGGTGGGGGGGGCACTGAAAGCTGTGCCCATCGCTGGCCGTGCCCAGGGGTTCACACGTGTGCTGCGGGTCCCCGGTGCGGCCGCATCGCTGCCTGCCTGTCCCTGTCCCCCCCTGCCTCGGCCCCACGCCCCTCTCCCAGCCGTGGCAGCCCTCCAGCCCCGGGTTCTGGGGCACAGCAGGGCTGGGCGCAGCCATGGGGCCATTTTTGGCTTGGCACGGCGGCAAGGCCAGCGGTTCATCGATCGGGTGTTCTTCTGGTGGGCCGGGCCCCAGCTCGCCTGCTCTCCGGGGGGCTGCGAGGCCACGCGGGGTCCCTGGGGCTGCTCCCGGCCCCGCTCCTGGTGGGAGGACTCTGGATGCCGGCGTGGCTGACTCAGCCTTTGGCCCTCGGAGAAGCTTTTGTCTCAGCAACGCTGGGCTGCGGAGTCAGTTTGCGGCGGCGAAGGGGCCTGGCGGGGGCCGGGGCAGCTCCATCCCCGCAGCCCGGGGTCCGCCTGAGCCCGCTCTCTGCCCACGCAGTCCTGCGCATCCTCGGAGGATGATAGCGTGTCCTTCCAGAGCCGGGCAGCCTCCTGTGCCACGGACAGCACCTCCGAGGACGCCCTCTCCATCCGCTCCGAGATGATCCAGCGGAAAGGTACCCAGCTGGGGGCCTGCGAGGCGGGGGGGATGCGAGCCGAGAGGGTGCGAGGGGGGCCCGGGGCGCATGGCAGCAAAGCCGGGCTCTGCGTTGGCGTGGCCAAGAGCCAGTGCGGGGTTTTGGGGGCCCTTGGAGAGAAGAGAGCAACGCTGGCTGAGTCAGAGCGTTGGGGCTGGGCGAGGGGGGTAGACGGACAGACAGACACTGTCTCCTCCCTGCTCCGGCTGCGCGGCTGTTTGGCAGCTGCTGGTGCCTCTCCGGGCTGTGCCGAGCGCCCGAGCCCGGCTTGTCCTGGAGCATCTCTGGCAGTGGGGGGGTGCTGGGGACGCTGGGGACGCCCTGGCCAGGGCACCCCTCATGCCAGCTGGACCCGCTCATGCCTCTGGCAGGTTCCACCTTCCGACCGCACGACTCCTTTCCCAAATCCTCGGAGAGGGCTGGCAAGAAGAGGAAGGAGAGGAGGACGACGGTGCTGGGCATCCCCCAGCATGTCCAGAAGGAGCTGGGTAAGCGTCGGGGGCAAGGGGGGGATTTTTAGGGTCTGGTCTTGTTGTCCAGGCTCTGTTTGCCTTGGTTTGGTGCGTCTGCCTTGGGATCATGCCGGGTTCTTCTCTCCCTCCTCCCAGGTCTCAGGAACAGCCGGGAAGCCAAGGAACACCCCGAGGCTGATGGGCGAGGGCAGGCGGGGCGCGGGGGCAGCCGGACACCGCAGCCCTTGCTGAACGGCGGGCAGGTCTCCGGCGACACCATCCGCATCCCCACCATCGACGGGAAGCTGCAGCCGCTGGCTGTCCCCGGGGGTGCCCGCGTCTGCCTGGGAGCCTTGGAGGAAGCAGATGTGGCTCTGCAGAAGCACATCGACCGGGTTTACTACGACGACACGTTGCTGGGAAGGAAGACGGCGGCCAAGCTGTCGCCCATGGTGAGGCCAAAGTCGCTGGCCGTGCCGGGCATGACCACCAACGCCAGCCCCCCGGAGCTGCTGAGCCCCGTCATGTCCATCTCGCCCCAGGGCACCTACATGTCCAAGATCATCCCCAACGCCATCCTGCCGCCCATGGTGGACGTGGTGGCTCTGACGCGGAGCAGCGTGCGGACGCTGAGCCGCTGCAGCCTGGTGTCATCCAGCCCGGCCTCGGTGCGCTCCCTTGCCCGCTTCTCGGAGCACAGCGCCCGCAGCCGCGAGCCCTCCTCCTCCAGCGACAACTGGAGCCACTCGCAGTCCACAGAGACCATCGTCTCCAACAGCTCCACCATCTCCTCCCAGGGTGGCTCTGACCGCCGGCAGCCCGAGGCAGGGCCGCACGGTGAGGTGGATGCCGCGGCTCGCTCCGACGCCGACCACGTCAGCGTCTACAGCTCCGCCAGCTTCGCCAGCTCCTGCTCCAAGCCCGCCGCCGGCCCCGCGCCTGCGGCCCCCGGGCTCCTGGCCATGGGAGGCAGCAGCGGCCGGGCGTCCCCCGCCTACAGCACGAGCAGCCAGGCGGAGGGCTCAGACACGGGCAGCCTGGCCAGCGAGCGCTCCTCCGCCCGCAGCGTCTCCCTCAGGAAGATGAAGAAGCCCCCAGCCCCACCTCGCAGGACCTACTCGCTGCACCAGAAGGCCGAGGGGGAGCCCAAGGTGCTGGGGCTGCCCCCCAAGCCCGACTGGCGGTCGCAGCGGGAGAGCAGCGCGCCCTGGTCCCCGCGCCCCGAGCCCTTCAGCCCCGCGGCCGAGGATGAGGTCTTCTCCCCGTCGTCGCTGAGTGAGACCAGCAGCCTCCGCTCCGAGAGCCTGGCCGGTGCCAGCTCCCCCGAGGCCTCGCGGGGCAGCCCCGGGGTGACGGTGGTGCTGAGGGAGCCCCAGGCTCAGCCCAAGTGGAGCTGCCCGGATGGGTCTGACCGCACCATGTCCCCCTCCAGCGGCTACTCCAGCCAGAGCGGGACTCCCACGCTGCCCACCAAGGGGCTGGGACCCCCATCCGTGTCCCCAGGCAGGGCTCAGCCCCAGAAACCAGACCGGGTCTGCTCCCTGCAGTCGCCTGCGCTCTCCGTGTCCTCCTCCCTCACCTCCATCTCCTCCTCGGCCTCGGACCCAGCTCCCCCCGAGATGCTGCCCTGCCGCTTGGACCGGTTCGTCATCCCGCCGCACCCCAAGGTGCCTGCACCCTTCTCCCCACCACCCACCAAGTCCCAGCAGCCCACGGCCCCCGCCGGCCCCCTCCTCCCCTCAGCAGACCCACGGGTGCCCAGCACTGCCTGCCAGGAGCCCTCGGCCAAGCCCAGTGGCAAGTCTCCACCGCCATCGCCACCGCCTGCCTACCACCCGCCTCCCCCGCCGGCGAAGAAGGCGGAGGGGAGCCCCCAGGCCACCAGCGAAGCCCCCGCCGACACCGCCTGGCCCCCGCCGCCCCCGCCAGCTCCCGAGGAGCACGACCTGTCCATGGCGGACTTTCCCCCTCCGGATGAAGCCTATTTCTCCAGCCTGCCCGATGCTGCGCCAGCTCCGGCGGCTGGGCAGAAAGCGGCACCGAGCCCGGGGGCTGCGTCTTCCTCATTCTCAGACGCCGTCTCCTCGCGCAGCCAGCAGCAAGGCTCGCCGGCCGGGGCACCGCAGCCACCTTCCCCTGCCGAGCCCCCTCCCGAGGCCACCGTGCCCCCGCCACCACCTCTCCCCCCGCCCTCGGCTCCGGCTCCGCCGCCCCAAAACAGCCTTAATAAGGCGGCCAACGGCCCCCGGGCAGACGCCAAGAAGGAGCCGGTGTTGCGGAGCAAGAGCGGCCCCTTGCCCAAGGAGGACACCAGCCTGCCCATCGTCACGCCCTCGCTGCTGCAGATGGTGCGGCTGCGCTCCGTGAGCGTGGAGCCACCCGCCGGGGCCGGGGCCGGTGCCGAGGAGCGGCCAGCACCCCAGAAGCCCGTCCGCCGGTCCCTGTCCACGCGGCAGCCCCCTCCTGCCAAAGACGCGGTGCCTTCAAACCAGCTCCACCATGCCATGCATCTCCAGGCTGCCGCCTTGTCCTCCGGTGAGGCTGCGGAGAAGCTGCCGGGCAGCAGAGCGGCTCTGCCTGGCCCCGAGGGGCCCCCCGAGGACGGCCAGCTCTCCCCCCGGCACAAGTCACCGGCCTCCACCGCCAGCTTCATCTTCGCCAAGAGCTCCAGGAAGCTGGTGATCGAGACGGCCTCGTCCCCCGAGGCGCAGGCCGACCTGAAGAGGAACTTAGTGGCCGAGCTGATGAATTTCTCGGGACAGCGCTCGGCAGCCCCGGCTGCTGCCCAGCAGGGCCCCAGCAAGGTGCAAGCCCACCGAAAACCCGGCAAGATCCCCCCTCCGGTAGCCAAGAAGCCATCGCTTGGCCCGGGGCCGGCTCCTTCACCCCTGAGCCCAAAGGCGCCGGGGGCAGAGGCGCTGGGCTCCCCCGTGCCGGACGGGAAGGCCAAGGCAGTGCCGGCGGACGAGAGCAGGACTAAGAGTGAGCCGGCAGGGACGGCGGCCTCGGGGACGGAGGGCAGGAGCGCCGCGGAGCCGCCGGCTCAGAGCCTCCCTAAACAAGGTACGTGGGCCTGGTTCAGCCCCGCCATGGGATGATGCCACTGTAGGTGCTCGGGCTCCTGAGCTATACGCTCCTGAGCTATAGGCACCCAGCGCGGTACACGGGCCGTGTTGGGGCTGGGGTGGCACCGGGACGGCCGGGAGAGCCCCGCCACGGGGCCAGACTTGGGGCAGGGCTGTGGGAAGCTGGGGCTCGGGGTGGCTGATGGGCTCTTCCCTCCTGCCTTGCAGACGGACGGGGAGAGACGGCCTGAAGGACGAAGCTGCAGGACTGGTGCCCCCACGGACAGGAATCCAAATCTCTCAGGGACCTGGGCAGGTCAACGGACGAGTGTGGAACTGGCAACTAACTTAATACAAGAAGCAAACAGCCTTAGCCTCCACGGCCTTGATGATATTTATGCAAAAATGGTGTTGGTTTCACTTTCCTAAATACTACAGCTTTATTTTGCTTTATTTTTTTTTTTTTTTTAACTGGACTCGAGGCCGGTGCCCAGAGCCAGCACCTCCTCCCTGCCGGACTGCCACTTGGTTTGCGCGTGTGGAGCAGAGCAGCCACGTGGAGAGGAGTGCGGGGGCCGAAGACGCTGGAGCCGCTCTGCTCCCGGGCAGCCGGGCCCGTGAGGAATCGAAGCACTTTGGAGGAGGGAAGGGGAAGGCTTCGGCCACGGCCGTGCCCGGGGGACGCAGGCAGGAGCAGCAGGACGGGGCGGAGGCGCTGGCTGGGAGGGACCAGGGCCTCGGCCCTTGATGGAAAGGCAAGAGGGGGCTCTTGGCCAGCACCGATCCCTGCCCACTGGCCGCAGAGTGGAGGGGGCAGCCCGCCTGCCCCGCGGGCTGGTCTTCAGGCCCTGGGCTCTGGGGTAGAGCCTCGATTTCTGTTTCTGTAAACTCGGGTCACATTTTGATTTCTTTGATTGTAAAAAAAACAAAAACAAAAAACAACCAAACCAAACCAAAAGCAACCAACCCTCTGCCGCCGAGTCGCTGCTCAGAGCTCTGTACCTGGCTGGTAAAAATGATGACCGAAGCTTGCTGCCTCCTGTGCTTCCTGGCTTACGGCCACGGCCTTGCCATCTGCGGCAGCTGCTCCTCCCGGCAGCAGCGAGCTCTGGGGCCCGCACAGACCCCGAGCGGGCTAGCTCCTGGGGCAGCTGCACACACAGGGTGGGCAGGGGGCTCGGGCAGCACTAAACCACAGGAGAAGGGCTGGCTGCCACCTCTCCCTGGACAGACAGGCACGTGCGGGTGCAGTCAGCTTGACATTTTATTTGGGTTTTACGACAAACAGATGGTTCCCAAGTCAGTGTTTAAGGCCCACGGCCTCCCACGGGCTTAGGACAGAGCTGGCGGTGCTGCCTGGGCTCCTGGCCGAAGAGCAGCACCAGCAGCGGCCGCAGCCCCGGGCGGGCTGAGCGCGGAGCAGGGGGTGCCCGGGCAGAGCAGGGGACGGGGCTGCCCTGGCTGCCAGGCAGCTGCCCCCAGCTCTGTTAGCAGCAACACAGGTTTGAGCAAGCAGCCTTCCCTTTCTGCACCCACACATGCTGTCCCCAGCGGGACCAGCGGGCAGAGCATCCAGTCCGTGGCACAACCGGGAGCGAGCCGATAGCCCCAGTGTAGAGCCTGAGGCCAAAGTCACACAGGTCCCTTAGGTGTGGTGCCACCGCCAGTCCCCAGAGCTGGCCCATGGCTAAGAGACAGACGCTGGCTGAGCAGGCCCAGGGCGAGGGGAGTGTTGGAGGCAGCTCTCTAGGTGGGAGGCTGCACATTCAGTCCCAGAGCCCCCAGGTCCCGCAGGGCTGAGCCCCCAGCTCGGGGCACTGGGGAGGAGATGGCAGAGACTGGGGAGGAGAGCCTGGCTGAGGTGGTGGAGGGGGCCAGGCAGGAGGCGCGAGCTGCGGCTCCGGCGCTTGTTAGCTGATGCTCCCTCCCTTCAGGCTTTTACAGGAGACTCTCCCCAGCTTGGTCAGGAAGTTTCTCTGCTTCCACTGGGCGACGCAGTCCTCGGAGACGCGGAAGTCGGCCTGGGGAGCAGAGCAGGGGAGGCAGGGTCAGGCCTGGGCTGCCAGCGGCACCTTGCTCGGCCCGCGGGGAGGTTTGTCTCCTCCACGGCTTTGCTGACAGTAGCAAACACGAGCAGTGAGCGGCAAACAGCTAATTTGGGGTCACCCAGAGGTGGGGACAGTGGCATCTATGTGGCCCCAAGCACTGCCCCACTCGACACCTGGAGCCCCAGCTACTCCGAGCTGTGGCCCAGCCCCCCGACGCAGCCCCTCACCTGCAGCTTCTCAAAGACCTTCTTTTTCGGCTTGAGCTCGTCGTCGGGCTCCCCGCCCTCGTAGCCCTCCACGTAGACGCGCTCCCCAGCGCAGCACCCGGCCGGTGGGTCCAGGGGCTCCACCTGCCGCGGCTCCCCCACACTGCGGAGGGGCGTGAAGGAAGCAGAGTCACCCCGAGGAGGTGCCCACCCGCCCCTCAGCACCGCCGGGCTCTGGGGCAGGAGAAGGGGGCCTGGACTGCACCCCTGGAAGGGTACGGCCCCGATGCCCCCCTCCCTCACCTGGAGGCACACAGCACCATGCCCTGCGACTCCACACCCCTCATCTTCTGGGGCTTGAGGTTGCAAAGCAGCACCACCAGCCTGTCCTGCAGCTGCTCCTTGGGGACGAACTGCACCAGGCCGCTGACCACAGTGCGGGGCTCAGGCTCGCCCACATCGATCTTCTCCACGTACAGGCTGTCGGCGTCCGGGTGCTGCCAAGCAAGAAGCAAGGTGAGGAGCAGGGGAGGGAACTGGGGTGGCAGAGAAGAAGGGGGCAGACCCCCCCTACACACACGGAGCGCCCATGTCACCACGTGGGAAGGTTACTCCCCTCTTCCCGTTGTGCTGGTACCTTTTCCACACTGATCACTTTGCCAACGCGAATGTCCAGCCGGGATGGGACCACGTTCTCCGGCTCTGAGTTCTTGGTGCCCTTCTCTGCAGGCTCTGCAGTGCAAAGGGAACAGTTGCACCACTCAGCATAAACCCAGAGAGCTGGCCAAGCCCTGGGGAGCACACAGTGACCCCCAAATGCTGGCCCTGGGGCCTGCTGAATTCCCTGCTCGTCTCTGTACCACAGAGCACAGTCCCTCCTCCGCTTTGCGGGCCTCTCAAGCACCAGAGAAGCAGGCTGGCATCTGTCCTCTCTGGGGCAGGCAAACATCACTGGCGCTGGCCTTTCCTCACCCTTTCTAATGCTCTCCAGGGCTGCTCCTGAGACTAAAGTTTCAGAACTTCTCTCTAACTGCAGCCCCTGGAGGGACTCTCTCCAACCCAGCCCTGTGTTGCCACCGCCCCACTTCCCCGAGCTCCCAGCACCTCCTTACTGGCTTTGGACGGGTTGGGATACGCTGCGTTGGTCAGCTTCTTCAATTCCGGGCTGTTGAATTTCTCTCTGATGGGGTCAAGCAGTTTGTTCAGGGCCACTTCTACCGAGTTCTTCAAGTCTCCGGGATGCACGACCTGTATCGCGACAAACAGATGGGTTCCTGCGTGGTTTCCTCAAGGGCACGGGGAGCAGCAGAATTTGAGTCATTGATCTGAGTCCAGAGAGGTAGGAACTGGAGACCACGCAGGGCAGGGAGATGAACCCCAGCACTTGGACTGATTTCCCCTCGGACAACAGAACCCCTCTTCTGGAGACCTTCGCTTGCAGCCTCAGCTGAGAACAGCCTAAAACAGTTAAACTGCTGCTCTGTCCCAGGATGGGGCTGACGTGGTCCTGTCCTGCACCAGGACAGCTGGTGCCCCCACAACCTTCACCCATCCTCTCACCTTCGGGCTCTCCTGGCTGGGAGCACCCTGCCACCGTACAGCCACTGGCCACGCTCTGCTCCACACTTGCCCCCGGTGCGGATTTCCATCTGCCACCGCTGCTCAGAGCCCTCCCACAGCGCTCGCAGGAGCCTCAGGGACAGGGAGAGGGTTCGGTCCCTCCCGGCACTCACCTGCTCAGCAAAGTCCTTCTCCAGGGCCTCATAGGCTGTGTAGGTTTGGTTTCCTCCCCATTTTTCTTCTCGCAGAACCACAAACTCTGCAACAAGCAGATTTTAAGGCTCAGATTAACCAAAGCGGAGACTCGTTCCCTGCTCAGCCAGACAAACCACCCGTCCCACTTAGCCCAAGAGCCGAGGGGGACCGCAGCAGGGGCTGGGGAGGGGACACTCAGGGGCAGCCTGCTTCAGGGGGGACACGATCCTGTCCCCTCCTCTCACCCACGGGAAAGACTAGCCCCAGTACCCGAGCATGGGGAGCCCCTCACCTGACTTCAGGGGAAAGAGGACGTGCTTGATGAAGGAGAGGATGCCGTTGTTCTCCACGTTCCCTGGCTCGCAAAAAGCCTTCTTCAACTTCTTCTTCACATCCTCCTTGCGGTCCAGAAGGTCAATCTTTGAATCCTGGAGGAAGAGATTTCCGCAGCCCTTTACCCAAGCTCTTGCCCAAAAGAGACAACTCATGCTGGAGCTGCTGCCGCTTCTTCTTAGACCACGGTGTGCGCAGAGAGAAGTCACCTTCTCTTGGGGTGCAGCATCTCTGCCCCCAGCCATTAACCCGTCCCCCCGCCGAACCCCTGACCACAGCCCCCGTTCAGGGACCAACCTCTTCTGACGAGCTCATTTTGCTGCCTGTCAGACCGGGAACCATCGGGTTCATCAAATGGACGCGCTTGGCATAGCCCAGGGAAGGAAGGTACTAGGAAAAAGCAAGGGGGCAAGTCATGGACAATCCTCTTCTGAAGATCACCTTTAACTCACAATCCCTGTTTGCTCCTGGCTCCAGATAAATTGGGGACCCAGAATAACAGGACCCAGAAAGCTATCGCGAGTTCACAAGGCGCGGACAGCCACAGCCAGGGATGCGTGGCAGCACACCAGAGCCCTGCAGCCCACGAGAGCAACAGCAGGAGCTGCAAAGGGCACTGTGGTGCCAACCGAAATCGCAGACGCTTCTCCCAATGGATTAGCGAGTGTTCGAGCCCCGAGCCAGGCATCAGCATCGCAGGAGGCTCACACCCCCCCATTCCTCACCTTCTCTGCAAAGGTGAATATCTTCCTCTGATCAACTCCTCCAAACTGTGCGTCGACCTTGAGGTATTCCTCATCCAGGGCCTGCGGAGAGACACACACAGAGCCTTGAGACTGGGCCCAAGACTCCACACTGCAGCTGTGCTCAGCCTTTGGAGCTCCTGCCCGTCCCCCAGGATCTGCCCAGCCTCTGCCAGGGCACTCCCGCCCTGGGAAGGACGGGAGCTCTCCCCAGCTGTCCTGCAGCTGGCTGGAGTTGCTGTTAAAAGCAGCTTTGTGTTCGGGTTATGCTTTGTGCTGCTGCCAGGTGTAATATTGGGGTGGAGTATAACGACCTTGGCATTCAGCTTCACGCGTCCCTGCCGTCCTGGCTTCGCCCAGCACCTCCCTGGCTCTGCCGACCTGCCTCGCCACGCACCTGCAGGCCCGGGTAGAGCAAACCGCTCAGCAAAGGGTGCTCCACCTGCTTCACCACCTCTGCTCCCGCCTTCTTCGCGTCGTGCTGCGTCACCATGGACGAGAGGCGATACGCGTCCAGCGTGTACTCCCTGAGGGAAGGGACAGCGCTGTTAGCACCGGGGAGGGGGACATCTTTTAGAGCTGCTTCACGCAAACGCTGGTTCTGGCCACATCACAAGGAGCCAAAACCTTCACTTTGTCCCCTGAATGACAGTGCCTGGGAGCAGGTTCAGGAGCGGGGCAAGCTCAGGAACAGCAGAGCCCCAGGTCGGGCTCTTCCTTCCCGAGAGAACCAGGCGCCCCTGGACTCACTTGCTGAGCTGGTAGTCAGTGCCCCGGACGAACTTCAGCTTTTCCAGAGGCACCCCAATGCTCTCCAGCATGGCTTTGATCATGTTCTCGTAATAGCGGGTGCGCAATTCCAGCAGCTCCCAGGGGGCCTTCATGTTGTCTAGGTAAGCATGGAGGTCAGCAAAGAGTATCGTCACCTAGTACGGAGGGGGACAGAGTCAGTGCCGCTGGTCTGACTGAACTCAGAACTTTGGTGACAAAGTCCTGCAGGGTCCGAGCTCCCAGCCTGGCCACCTACCTCACACCCTGCCTTCAGGAAGTCTGCGATCTTGGACATGGGCACGAAGTAGGCCACGTGCGGCTTGCCCGTGGTAGCGGTCCCCCAGTAGACCCTCAATTCTCTCTCCTTCAGGATGGCCATGAGCTTATCTTCCCCCAGCACCTCCTGTGGAGGGCCAAGACACACACCCGGCACGGCTGAGCCTCCCCGGGAACACGCTGGGGTGGCTGAGGGAGGACGTGGGCAGGACAACGTCCCACTGAACAGCCGAGCCCCGAGCCGTGCCCAGACTCCGGCCCGCCCTGCATGCGGCATGTCCCCGGGGCTCCTGCCGGGTCCGGAGGCTGATCCGGGCCCCCCCCCGCTACACCCAGGGCCTGCCCCGGCCCTAGTCCGCGCCCCCCGGCCTGTCCCTGCCCCGATCCCCCCGCCTCGGCCTGCCCCGACCCCCATCCCCCCACCAGTACCTGCAGGTTCCGGGTGATGAGGAGATACTTCTCCTGCGGGCCGGGAGCGGGCTCCATGGCGGCGCCTGCGGGGAACGAGACAGCGTTACCGGGGACACCAGCCCCCGGGCGCCCCCCGAGGCCCTGCCCGGTCCCGAGGCCGCCCCGGTTCCCCCGGCCCAGCCCCACCGACCTTCCCTGGGTTGCATCAGCTCCGCTCGGCGCTCGCCTGCCGCGCCTGGACGTCACTTCCGCCGCCCGAGCGCCGAGCTGCCGATGAGGAGAGGGCGGGGCACGCCGGACGTAGGGGCGGGGCCGCGCTCCGCCAATGAGGCGGCGCCTCGCGCGGGGGTTGAAGGGGGGCCGACCCGCCCGCGCCGTTAAGATGGCGGCGGGTGAGCGCAGCGCGGCCCATTCCGCCGCCAGGCCCGGCCCGGGCCCCGGCGGCTCATTTGTCTTATTGTAGCTTTTTGTTTATTTAATTGGGTTTTTTTTTACTCCTCTTTCCGGGTGGGGGCTCGGGGGAACACCCGGTGCCTGGGCGGGCCGGGCCTGGCCGGGAGGAGGAGCCGGGGCGGGCCGGGCCCCTCCCTCGGGGCGGCCTGAGCCCCGCGCAGCGCTGTTGGGGCGCGGGTTGGGCGGCCCGGGGCGGTACCCGGGGGATGGGGAGCTAAAACGGGGAGGCTGAGGTAGGGGCAGGCCCGTAGCGGGTCCCAGTAGAGCCGTGACTGAGAGCGGGCGAGGCCAGGGAGCCGCGGAGGTGAAGCGCTGGGGTTTGCCTTTGTGCTCCCGGGTGAGACGAGGGCAGGATCCCCACCTCTCGAGATTTTGCTTTTTCAGAGTATATATCTCACGTGGTTGGCAAATCGTGGGGCTGAGGGGGCTGTTGCCCTGTGGCCCGTGATTTGTTTTCTCTAGCAGGTGTCCGCTGCTCCCCCTTCTCTGCTCAGGGAGCAGATCCCAGAGCAGTGCAGCGCTGCGGGCTTGCCAGATCTGTGTCTGGCTGCAGGGAGTGGAGCGGGCAAGGCAGCCGGTCCGTGAGCCTTGGCAGAGCTATGTTTCTCAGTAGCTTTGTCTTTTGATCTCGTTATTTACTGAAGCTGTGCTAGAAACCCACATAAAGCGTGTGTAATGTTCCAAAGAACCTTCCTTTGGCAGCCCCTAGGAGAATGGCCCATCCGTGGCTGGTGCTTTTGCAGTTGGGGGTGAGCTGGCTCCAGCGTGGTCTGACCAGACACAAGCACTGGTGCTGGAATGAGGGACAGGGTGAGAGGGTGGCAGCAGGCACCCTTGTCTTACGTCAGTTTAAGAAACATTTAAACTGTTATGGAGCATTTACTCTGGTGTAAATCCTTGAACAGCCCCTGAATTCAACACACTTCTGTGGGGAGTGGCAGGAGGCTCTGTTTGGGCTTGTGCATAATCAGTCACATATGAGTTCTGATTCCAGAATCAGTTGATGTAGAGCTGAAAGTACAGACCCAGTGTAGGTTGCAGTCAGGTGAATTGAGAAGGTCACAGCAGTAAAGAAACCATTTCCTTGTCTGCAAGCTGAGCATGTAAACATCTCCAAAGGTACTTTTTGTAAGCCAGTTCCAGAAAAAAGGCTTAAAATGTTTCATTCTCTTTCAAGTCCGTATTGGTTAGGAGCTAGATTATCAGACTGCTACACTCTGTAGGAGTAAATCCACATTTAATTTGTTTTTATTTGCCTTTTGTTTCTCTTTGAAGCACTTGAGCAGTTGTAGCTAAATTGCAGAACTCAGGCAAGTACTATCTAGTGAGGACTGCCCATGACTCCATATGTTCTTGTGTAGGTTTTGTATGTGCATAGGTAATTCCCAAGGTATTTTCTTTCTTCAGTGTGGTTACAGCATTATTCTGAAAGTGCTGATTTTTATTATTTGGACAGAATGACAAGAAGAAGCAGCAGAACTGCCTCGGTTTTATTCCTGGAGTAGGTAACCCCTCCCTCTTTTTAAAAGCAGTAAGTAGTCAAACCAATGCAAAGACAAAAGGCATTCCTTTAAATCTGTTCTCAAAGAGGACAAGAAATACCTTTCCTTAGTCCAGATTCTCCTGCTGGGTGAGAGTCAAATGCAGGGCTTTCAAGTCAAAAGATTCATGTTTGTGTGAGTCCTCACTAAAAGGAAAACAGGTTTTGTTTGTGAGTACTTTTAAACTATGGAATTTTACAGGAAGGTTCTTTATCTTATGATCTTTCATTATAATACACATTTTGTATGAGTGTGTGAGTGACTAATACGCTGCTGAATGTCGTTTTAGCTCCCTGACAGTTACTCTTCCGTTGCTCAGTTTTTCCTAACCCGAAAAAGACTTTTTATTTGTTTAGTGTCTTTGAAGGTCAGAGGTGGGGGTTGGGGCAGTGGGAGGGTCTGTGAGGCTTTAGTTAATACCTAAAGTGTGCTCTGTACTTTAAATGTAAGGTCATAAAGAAGTAATTTGTGAATACTGGTATCTGGTGTTAGAATGACTGATTTACAGCAGCTTTGGAGGAGAAGGTTCAGACTGCATTGATGATTTGGGCTTGTATTAGTCCTGCTTGATAAAGCCAAACAACCTCGTATGTGAGAACACTCAGGGAATGAGGGACTAGTTGTTATTACATGTTGTTAAGACCTAAAATGGTCAGGAGTAGAGGTAATGGAGACCGGGGAGTTAAAATTGTTGTGCCTTAGCGAGTGTTTTTGCCTTCCCTGTTATATTACTGCATCTTTGGAAAACCGCTGAGTTTTTTTTATTTAAGATGTTGTCTTTTGCTAGCAGGTAGGAGCTGACTCCTGCTGATTTCTTTTCTGAAAGGGCTGATCGAAGGGCACCGGGATCAGATGAACTTCAGAACAGACTTCTAGAGCTGTAAGCAGAAGGCACAGGGTCACTTAGATACGGGAACCGACAGCAACATGGGTGACCATTCCCCTCACGCCTTTGAGCTTTGTCTTTTTCATGAATTTAAACCTACTGTTTGTAATCCAGTTCCCAGGGCCAAAAGGCTGTTGGATTCTGTGGAGCAGGTTCAGGCCCTACAGTCAGTGAAGAAAGCTTGTGTGTTGAGTCATCACCGTAGCACTCCAGATCCATCAGAGAAGCTGCTGCTCTGTTCCCCAGATTCTGCCAGCTTTCAAGGATCCTCTCATTTTCTGGATGATACTGGCCATGACGACCTTGTTGCCAGTTCTTGTGCATCAAAATACGATGATGAAGCCATTTCTTTAGATACAACCAGATGTTTTGATGATAGCGAGCCAGATGACTCCTTGTTGGAACTGTCAGACAGCGAAGAAGGGAATTCTCCTTTCAATTACACTGAGGAAGAGATCCAGGAAATCTTGGCAGATGATTGCATGGAATCTGAGTGGTACCTAACTAGAAAAAGAGCTCTGAGCCAAAATGTAAATGGAGAGAGTGAAAAGGATGAGAGCAGCAGCTGCACTGGGGCATCAGTCATCAGCAATGAGGCAAATGTAGCCTCAGAGATCGCAGAGAAACCACATGTACCTCTGTCCAGAGAGCGTTCTGCAGTCGGTTCTGAATGTTATCCTAGCTGTTTGAATGAAAGCGCCAGTTTGGATGAGAATCATCTGCAGTCAGCCCAAGTAACTCGCATGTTGTTTGACCTTGACATTCAGGAGCTTCTGAGTCTTAGCCCAGTTGATGCTGACTATGTAGATCAGCCTCTGGAGGACAATTGTTTGGAAGAAGCCGAAAGAGAAGCTTCAGAAGCAATCGTAAATGATTGCCTAGAGTATGATAAAACTGCTAGTAGCTGTGTTCTTGAAGAATCCTTGGAGGAGCTGATGTCTAATGGCCAGCAAAGCCTGAGTGTGGATTGCCTGGGAGAGACTCCCTTTGCAAGCAGAGATGTCTCTAACTTCTGCGATGACCCTGTGGAAAGATCCGTGCCCTGTTCTGACCTTGCCTGTGGCCAGAGTACACCATCTTCTGCATTCAGATACCAAGAACTTTCCAAAGCAACAAAGAGCTGTTTTCCAAGGAAATTAGACTCTCCAGAGGATGATGGGGGGCAGGAATCTTCAGAAGTTGAACAGCTATCAAACAGCGTTAAAGTAAACATACATCTTAATTCTTGTAACTAAAATGTTTTTAATTCCATTCCTTTTGATTTGTACTTGTAGTAGTGTCCATACGCGCACAAGAGTGCATTTTTACACAGTCAGGGAAGGTTTTTCAAGCGGAGGAAAGTGTGATTTTTATATAACTGTATAAGCAATACTTACATGGAATGATTTTTCTATTAGGTGTTAATGCCCTTTTTCCTTATCTTTCTAGTTAAGTGATACAGCTGTAGGCCAGACTGGGCAGGAAGAGACAACCAGTGGGAAGAAGCATGGCAAAGTTATTCCTGTGCCGCAAGAGGAGGAAAGGTAATTTCTTAGGAGCCTCTAAATGCCTTTGCACTCTGAAAAATGTCCCAAACCGGTTTGGTTGGTTGTGTGCTGCTGGTTTTCTCTTTATTTTTTTCTTAAGGTGCACTGAAATAGTGGGAAGAGTACTCAATATTTTACCCTGTAAGAGTGGGAAGAATATAGGGCTGGCCCACATGGGAAAGAAGGTTGCTAAGGCAGTCCTGGGCAGTGGTCTGCAGGCAGAAGAGGACACGTTTGTGCTGGCTTGGTTTGGTGGCCGCTCTCCTTCTGGAGTGGTTTCCGGCAGATGGCAGCAGCAGAGCAGCTCCGGGTGCTGCGCAGGGGTGGTTGTCTTCTGCTCTCCGGTGCTCCTGGGCCTGGAGTTGTCACTTTGATGGTTCTTCCTTGTGGCTGCTGCAGATCTGCTGCACTCAGATGTTCTGTGTGTTGCCGTTACCAGTGTGGCCTTGAGTAATGTGAAAAATCTGCGGCTTTTGAGGGCTCACTGCAGTTTTCTGGCTTGTTAATCAGGACAGGGACTTGCTGGTTCACTCAGCTGACACTGTCCTGCTTTGCTCTCAGTGCGTTATTTTTGCAGCTTTATTTGAATAAATACTTTTATTTTTGCAATCATAGAATAGTGCTACAAGAAGTTCATGTCTGTACTAGTTCTGTAGGACACTTTGTCCCCTGTCTTCTGCAACCTCATTTGACAAATTGTCTAAAAGAATTATTGCTGTCTTTTATTTTAAAGACTGAATCAACGGACATGCATTTTGGAAGCGGAGCTTGAGCAAAAGAAACACTTATATGGACGTGCACACTCTGGATATGAAGAAATCGGTAGCTCCTACACCAGGTAACCCCCGGATGGGATGGGGTAAGGCTGTACTGGTGGGGAGGGCAGAGTGGAGGATAGATATCCTAGCAGGAGGCCTGGCTTGCTGAACTTGTATTCTTTGATGTTTTGAATGTCCTTGTTTTTCGGAGGGAAATAAAAAGTGCCTGCTACGCTTGCTAGCACTACATGCACAGAGTTCCCACACAGCAATCAGTCGTGTTCCAGGTCTGGTTCAGGTGAGTTTCATAGTTTGGGATACCTGGGAAACATTATACAGGGGGCTTGCTGCAGTAAATCGGGGTGCTCCCAAAACAGGCGCATGTTACCTGGGAAGAGCAGAGCTGAGCTCTGGCTTGTTGTGTTGGGAGGTAACTTGTTCTTGTCAGTCCACAACTATGAACCCAGACTCAGGGAATATTTAGCTTAAGTGCTGAGATTTGGGTTTACTGCTGACACCTTCTACACATTGCCTTTCTCAACGGTGTCATCCAAGAGCTATTAACTGTGGAGGTTTAAAGGAAGGTGTCTGTAAAGAGCAGGTATGGATATCAGCTGAAGAGCAGTATCTGACGGATTGATGGGTAGAACTGGGATGTTCTGAAGGGCAAAGAGTGTTCTGGCAGCTTCCAGAGATGGCCTGCCACTGTGGTTATTCTGAGTGTTCATGGGTGCAATAATTATCATTTCTTGAGAGTTACAAGAAACTGACAGTTTTGTGGCTCATTGTGTGAAGCCTGCACTTATCTGGGCAGCACGAACAGCTGCATAGCCACAGGGCTGCTTTCCAGTGTATGAATACAGCATAAGTAATGCAGAGGGGACTATGCAAGGAAAGCTAAAATGGCCTGTTTTCTCTTCTTTTCAAATTAAAAATGCAAGACGTATGTTCTGAGTCACAGAAAATCAGGCAGGAGCTCCAAATGAACAAGGCGGGTGAGTAAAATAGAGATCTGTCTTGCTGGGGAAGAACGCTGTCTGTGATGCACACAATTTGATTTTCTTATTAGTGCAAACCTCTCTTATTCCAAATAGCTGTAGGCTTGGAATTCAGCCCGACAGACAGCGTGGGCTTTCCCAGTTGTCACAGAAAAACCTTCTCAGTGGGCTGACTTTGACCCTGTATGGTACTTCTGTGCACCTGGATCTGCAGCAGTGTCTTGTGTATCATTTGCGTAGGAGATGCAGAATGATCCTAAGAAATTCCTAAAGGAAAATTAGCAGGTTTCAGAGCCAGCAAGGGAATTCCCTTTGGGAAGCAGTAACTAACATATTGCTGCTACAAATCTTTAATTCTGTTTTGTATTGCAAATCTCCTGGCATTTGTCTTATGGTAGTGTTTGACTTTGCTCTCCCCTCTTCTACATGATCTGTCTGCTCTTCCTTGTATCCTGTCTCTTGCTCCTTGTTCGTATGTTGTCTGGGTGAACTACAGGCTGGCTACAGCAGAGGCTTTATTTTTTCACTTCCCTGCATGGCATCTTGCACTTGCAGGTTCTCTGTAAATACAACTTTCTTATATCCATGTTGGGTGCACTGGCTACCACAT
The DNA here is from genome assembly GCA_013400755.1 of Pelecanoides urinatrix. Lineage (NCBI taxonomy): Eukaryota > Metazoa > Chordata > Aves > Procellariiformes > Procellariidae > Pelecanoides > Pelecanoides urinatrix. The sequence goes on from VZTQ01005255.1 coordinate 59,474, forward strand.
GTGCAGTCTTTGAACACTGACTAGTTGGAAGAAATCCTTTTGTATTTAAAGTAAACTTTTCACATCTAGCCATCTCAAGCGGGTTGGGAGATAACCCGTGGTTCTGGTTGTTCTTCCTCTCATTCTAGTTTCTAGAGGATATTCAATCTGAATAGATAAATTTATTTGCAGCTTCCTATAGGAATCTAAATGCTGCTGAAGCTGCGTTGTAGCAGATGTAAAAATGAGATGTGATTTGAACATCTGCTTGGAAATGAGTGGCTGAAACTGATAATTGATGACAAAAGATTTCTGCCAGCTGACCATTTGTTAGCATTCACACTTTGTTATTGCCCTTTATCCAACAGTAAATAGAATCATATCCTTCTTGATGATATCCTCCTCTGCAATTCTGGTTAATTCTGTGTCAGTTCACAGAAGTAATGAGGCTCCTACTTCTATAACTGTGACTCTTAGCACTGAATGTTAGCACTCTGCTGCCTAGTCTTGTCCTCAGCAACGTACATAGCTGGATAGGCCTATTTTTAAATGGGCAGGGGAAGGACAAACTTCACAGAAAAAGCATTTCTCTCTCTAAACATAGCCTTCTCTTGGTTTCCACCCAAACATCTATACTTTCACAGGTCATTAACATTGCAACTGTGCCTATGGGATAGCGCTTGCACCACCTGCTGCTCAGACAAGTATTCTCCTGTTATTTGGAGCGGCATCACTCGGCAGAGTCGTGCACCCCCAGGTACCTGGGAAGCTGAGCTCGCTCCTGTCTGACCTCCAGCCATTGCTTTCTCTGCATCTCCTAGCAGGACTCCACCAGGAGTTCTCCTTGAGGGTTGGTTTATGATGCTTAGCAATTTTATCAGACTTCTTACAACCTGGGAGAAACCTGATAAATTATTTTCTTGGATCCCTCTTGAATCAAAGGGAGAGGAGGAGGAAATACCTTATAAAGAGTCACACACCATCTGGTCTTACTGTAACAACAAAGATCAATATCTTTAAAAAACAGACACACAAGGTTTAAGGTGATGGAAAGGGAGAATAATATTAAGGGAACATATGGAGAAACAAATCTGTGAAATAAAAATAAACACTGTGCTAGCAGACTCTGCCTTGAAAGAGTCTGGTCTGTTGATTGATATTAAGCTGGCTGAGGGAAAAACTTGAAACAGTTCTTACCTCCCCAAACTCATCTTGCTTGAATGGAAAGTGTGCAGGGAAGATACAGGACTTGGGCTGTGCTGACATGAAGGAGGAATTACATTTATGGCTGAGCCTGGGAGGGAGATTTCACTTCAAAGCAAATCCACCTACAAACCCTACATTTCAAGAGGGATGTGAGATGGGGTTTGGAGTAGGGGATGGGGTAGGAACTGATAAGCAGATTGCAAGTGAGGGGAGCGGTGGGAGGAGCTGGCTGTGCTTAGCAGTGTGTGATACTCCCTAGACTACAGGGTTGGTCCAGGGGCTTCTCTAGTGGCAAACCACAGGCTGCGGTTTGCAGGGACTTTTGCTGAGATAATCGGAGCTCCGGGTTTCTAAGTGAGAGTGGAACTTGCCTGAAAATCTCATCCAAAATCTGTAGTTTGATCTCGACTGTTGTGGAAGGATGGGGGATGGACTGTACCTGAGGAGAAAGAAATCAAGATGTTTTAAGTTCTGTTCCACAGCAGTTCACTTTATCTAGGATGTCATTGTCCCCTTTCCTCATGCGTAATGGCCATAAGGATTCCTGCTCTGAGTCTTGGGTTAGATAGTTGTGCGAGGCACTGTGATAACAGCTCTCTCCAAATACTTGATGGGGTTAATCGGCTGCTGTGACTTTGCCTCTTGTAGAGGAGCTCAAACCTCTTACTGGTGTGAAGTACTCTTGAGTCATGGTGGTAGTTTGCACAACTTCTTGTCTTCCCTCAGGTGCAGGGGTGAAGGGTGCACCCCTGACAGTAGGAAATGACCCCCCTGTTTCTGTGACCCATTTCGACTGTGACTCAGAATGGCAAGGAAGGGGGACTTCCATACAGGAAAGCTGAGAATTGGTGAAAAGTTGTGATTTCTTCTAGTCATACACACATCTTGCATCAGCTTATTGCAGACAACATGAATTTTTGTGTGACAGAGTTTGCCTTGTTAGCTGTCTTGGAATGCCTCCCTTCTTCCTAAACAATGCAGCCAGAAAACATGGATTTTTTTTTCAAGGACACTTCTGAAATCTTTTCTAGAAATATCTTTTTTTGACAAGAAGTTATTTCTTCGGGTAAATAAAAGCTGATACTGTAGGTTATGAAGGAGACCTGGATTTGCTCAAGAGACGCAATGTTCCCTGGAAAGGAAGTGGTGTTAGCAGAACCGTGATTCACATTAATCACATGACTGCAGTGGCAGGATGGAAAAACCTTTGAGTTTCGACTGGGCAAGGACACACACTGTTCTGTACTGAGGGCACCTTGAAACAGTGGACTTCAGCAAGCGCAATATTCCAAGGAATTTGCCTTTCACTGAACTGTAGTACCTGTTCTGAGTGAGCAGAAGGACAAACGCTACAGCAAGGCTGGAGTTACTGATTGTTTCATATTTTGTGACACGAATTCAAGGATTCTTGAATTCTGCTGAACCATCTCTTGCCAAGGATTTGCTATGCAAGGCTTTCAGATCTGCTCGTTGGAATAGAGGGGCTTGTTCTGTGTACACAGGTAGCGCTGGCTGTAAGATCAGTAGTACTGGAGCGCTCGAGTAATGAGTAAAAGTTTGGTGCTCCGTGACCCATGTAACCCTGACCTAGAAAGGCCTTTTGGGAGCAGCCTATATGATCCACGCACAGCATAGCTTTTCTGAACGTTACGATAAATATATGTTGAGTGTAACACAGGTATCTCTCCCCAGCTGTTGACATGAACAAGTTGCTTTGCTGGCTCGAGACCTGTCTGGTCACAGGCTGCTCTTGCTGAGCAACTGCTGTAGAAATGAAACTCTCCATGTTGTGGATGTGAGGACCCTGTGTCAGCCAGATGCTCCTTCTCCAAACCCACTGTTTTAGTAGTGTTTTTGCAGGAGTGATGCTTGGTTGGTTGTTCTTCAGATGGGTCTGCACTTTATAAATGCTGTTTCCCAAGTTATGCTGATGCCTGTGCACAAATAAGAAAAAAATAAGGTAGCAGAGTTGGCTTTTTTCCAAAATGCAGAAGGGGCAAAGCAGCTTCTAATGATGTGGAAAAGCTTTGTAACACTCTGAGGCCTGGAGATAACCCAGCTTATTGAAATGTAATTTGTTTTTTAATCTTGCTCCTATAAGACTGCTTAAAGTTTGTGGGGTTTTGTCTTGTTATTTCAGAATGTGCTGAGATGTAGCAAATAAGAGTATTTAATGTGTGTACAGCACTTCGTGAGGAAAATTTACCTCTTGTTTAAACTGCTGTGTAGTGGAGCCCTCAGTCTTCTCTGCTGGGCCAGGCAGAAAGAGCTTTGGAAAGAAGGTAACAAAACACGAGGCAGCGTTCCTGAAAGGACAATCTTTAAACTTCCGTATTTGTTACTTACCAAGGCACCGCCTTATAATGTGGTTTCCCTTTTAAAACCTCATAACAAGAAAATTAGGTACCAGCTGTAGGCTCGTAGGAGTGGGGAAGCCATTTTCAGAGATGCTGCTGTTTGAACCTCTCATAAAAATGCTTCTCTTGTGTTTAACTGTTTTACTTACTTTTGCAGAAACTACCCGGGTTCCACCAAGCAACCCACCCAAAAGTACAGCCTTACACAGTGGGTGAGCAAGAACTTGGCCAAACACCACCATTTCCAGAGCATTCCTGACCACTTCCAGCGTAGCCCTGTCACAGCCCTTTCTAATATGTGATTTTGCTGCTGAGGGACTCTGCTGGTTCTTACTCTCCATTTAGAGTTGTTCTTAGTTGTTCTGGTTTTGAGTGGCCTGTATTTTCATAAGTTGTTTTATGATCTGTTTTTAATAAGGCTGATGGAAGTTTCTGTGTTTCAGAAACATTTGGAACTGGTTTTGAAGTGCAATTTAAATGTGATTTGTTTTGTATAGGTAACTTCTATGTTTTGCATCAATGTTATCCTTTGAACTGAAAACAACCTCCTCACAGAGCAGGTAACAAATGTAGTTGGTGTTCAAGAGGCAAGATTGCATGTTGGATGTGAGGATGCAATACGTCAATGACGGAAACTGGAAAATGTGCTTTGAAGTGGAAAAGCTTTTCTTTAAAGCTTGGACCTAAACCTTGGAATTAAATCTCCTAGAGTGATTGGGCTCCCTTTGAATAAGGCTTTAAGTTGTAAAAACAGCTTGTGGCTGCTGTCCCCCTCCATTTGGTGAAGACAAAGTTGTGTTTGTTTACTGTAAACTCAGGAGCAGCTGTTGATTTACCTGGTTTGGTTATGTTTTGTCTTGTTCTGTTGCTCTTTCTGTCCCTGAAAAGTTTGCCTTTTTTGATTGTTTTTACTTGTTTCATTTGTAACTTGCCTTGTAAAAATGTTTCATGAGATTTTCACTTCAGTTTATAAATATTTTGCACCTGTTAAATGTAGTTTTCTTTTCTGCTGTGTTATTGTGAGGCCCTCGGCTTTCACTTCACTGCTTTCTGGACTGCCCAGGGGAGTGTGACCTTGTGTTCATTTAAGCTACACAGTCCAACAGCAACTACTGGTCTCTGTGCTGCCTCCATCTCCTTCCCTAACAGAGCATAGAAACTCCAAATTATTTGGAGGGTTTGTAAAACAGAGAGGTAGGTTGATCTTCTGCAAAATGCTCTTCCCAGGGGTGCTAGCAGGGCCTGCACAGGCCTTGTGAACCCTTTAGGTGTTTATAGGTGGATTTCAGGGAGCAAATTAGGTTTATTCATGGAGGAAATTGTACTATATTTTTATTATAGTATTTTGAATTTTTGGTGACACTTTTGGCTACTGTGATTTTAAAGAAATAAAATTTAGGTACGATATTAATGTTTTTCAATGTTGTGGTTCATATATTTTATTATTTTGCCCTTCCATAGCACCTTCCAAATCCGGAGCGGGACAGGAGGAAGTGGCTTTAAAAAGCGGGTAAAGTTTGTCACTGTCCTGGATGTGCAGTGACTGAGGCGCAGAAAATTGAAGTAATTTGTCCAAAGGATAAGCAGTGAAGCTTGGAACAGAGCCTGGTATTGCCTGACTGCACTAACTCCTAGATAATACTGCCTCCATTAACGAAGTAATCCATATACAGCAATTTCGTGGGGCGGGGGATGTCTTTTTCTGATGGGTTGTACAGGCATGGGTGGTGCATGCCCAGTGTTGGGGCTTTGTGTCAATAACTGATCTTCTCCAGTTAAGAACATGTTCCTAATGCCAGCGTAGCCGCTCGTGTGACTTTTACCACTGTAAATTTTGCTTGCAGAGAGCTGTGCATAGAAAGAGAAGGTGACATCCCTTGGCAGCCATTGATTGGGTAGTGTGGGGGCTGTTCTCTTTTAAACCAGTGAATCCCATGCATTGAATTGAAGAAACGTCTCTGAAAAAGGAATAATTTTCTTGTGGTCCTGAGGGCAGTTTCATGTGCTGTCCAGGTTGTTGTCATATCTGTAAAGTCCACCTGCTCCTTATATACACATAATAAAGGAAAGAAATAGTTTGCTGCAAATTCCCTTGTTCTTGTCGTTTTGAAAAGGCAAGTGGGGTAGCGGGAGTCTGACTGCAGAGCCTCTCCCTCCCCCCACCTTGCAAAAGCAGACTAGCTTGCCTGCTGGAGGGTTTATCTGATATTAAACTGCTAACAGACTTGCTCTTTGAAGGTCCAGAAGTAATGCCGGCCTGCGGCAGCTGTTGCAGTCACATACTGCTGGGATAGTGAAGCTCTGTCTCAACCAGTGATCGATGGTCGCTGCTGATCGGCAATGATATAACGGGGTAGGAAGACCACAGGCAATCTGCTCCCTTTGCTGTGCATGCTGAGGTGTTGCCTTTTAAGTGCGCAGAGCTTTCCGTGCTAGCTGTCTTGATTTTGTTATGTATCTCTTTATGAAATTATTAAGCAATGCATAGCAGTCAGGATGTTATTTATATTAGCCTTCTCTTAAAGCAGGCATTGTGTTACCAGTTCAGCCATGCTGAGAAAATGAAATTATTCTGAACAGACAGCACCTTACCGTGACAGCAAGATGGTGGGGTCTGTACATGTGCTGTGTCTAAGGCCAGCTTCCCTGTGCTGGAGGACCTCGGGCAGAAGCGGGTGCCTCCTCCTGAACGTGTGTTTTGTGGTCTTTGTGAATGTAAATCTCTCACGTGAATGAACACTGCCATGGAGCAGCTCTGCATTTTGTAAAGGCCTTAGGCTTCTGGGCAGCTTTATTGCTGAAGATTTCATTTTTTGATGTTGCAACTGTGATTTGTATGTGCTGAACGGTAGAGGTACTGCAAGGGGAGGGAGAGATTGTGTATTAAGCCTTCGTGGAAGGACATACTGGATGTTTGCTGCTAGAGTATAGCCAAGGGCTCTGTTTATGATTTTTGCTGTAGTAGAATCCAGGAACATCAGATAAGATTGGAAGAGTCTGTTTTGTGCGAGCCCTGTGTGAGCTCTGTGATGAAATGTCTTACAATGACAAATTTAGTAACATTCATCAATGTATGCCAGTCTAACAAGAGCAGCTAGAAAACAGTGAGACTGAAATTAAAGTACTGCGTGGCTTTTTCTGCTGTCCTCTCAAAAGCTAACCAACTCTTCCGTACTTTTGTGCTGTAATTCTAAACAGGAGGAAGAAATTATGTCCTGAAATGTGAAATAGTGGAAGCTGATAATATTCTCCCTTTAGTTTGAGAGGATGTCTAGTACTATGCTGGTTGCATCCTCTGCAAAACAGGTCTGGATGGTATAAATAGGTTATATTTAACAGTTGGTGGCCCTACGTGTGGGGGATTTTGTCCGTTAAAAAGGACAGCGATATGCTGGAAAGTGTCAAATGGCATCGTGGGGCTATGTCATTATTGCCACTCAATGACTCTGCATCCAATGTGTTCAGATTGCAAGCAAAAAGATGGCTTTTCTGGCTGCCAACTTTGCTGACTCCATCTGGGATCTAAAATTCAAGCTGTGTCTTTCCTGGCTCTGTCACTAATAATAAAGATTCTTCATTTGGAACTTAGACAAAATTGATGCTGATGCGTGAGCTGAAAGAGAATCCAGCTTGCTTTGCTCGAGACGTGTGGGCTAAAGCACTAACAAGTAGGAACATAGTCATTTTAATCTATAAGGTCATCAGATGATTTAATAGACAGCAGATTTGTGGAGGAAACAGAAGATATTTTAGCATAACAAGCATGTTGATCATACAGCTTTTTAACAAATACTAGAAAGCTGATTGAATTTGGTCAGCTAGGCTTCTGCTTCCAGACTAGCCAGCAATAGTTCATTACGTGTAGTTAGGAAGCTTTTCTGCAAAGCTGGGGAAATTACATTTGGTATAACATATGGTATAATCTTCAACTCTCTCCTTAGGAAGTGAAGTCTGACTACTCTATCAATGAATTGCCATATTTTTATCAGCAAAATGGATGTGCAGCTGTGACATAGCCTTCTGAGTGATGTAACCTTTAATGTCTTTGGCAAATACTGGCATTAGCAGTCTGTTCCTCTCCATTTACATCTCCTCCAGAAAGTCATTACCAGCTGAGATTATACTAACACTTTCTGTCGTGTAGGTGTTTCCTCCTCTGATGCTATTGAACTGTCAGGGAATCCAATGCCTAATGTTCTCATTTTCCTCCGAGGAGACGGAGAACAGAGCTTGTGCTGCTGCTTGTTATACCGAGGGAGGTGGTGAGAAGTGTATGGTGCTGTGTGTTGTGAATTGGAAGGACATGCTGTGCAGGGTTGTTTGCTCCACACCGCCTCCCGCGGCTCCGTTTTACTAAACTCGTGGGGGAGGAATATATTGGCTAAATTGTACTTGTAGGCATAATATTACAGTGCTTGAAAGGATGAAGGCAAGTGGTGCTTAACTTTAAACACGCACTGCGTATATTGGCAAAGGGTTCTGTTTTCAACTTCTTGCTCCTTATTGTGCCCATAGTCTCTGCTCACTTGATGCTTGGAAATCAACAGGGTTAGTCCTCAGGGCTGCACCGCGTTGGCGGAGCCGGCTGGAGGGCTGCTTTCCTTTGATTTTGAGATCAATGGGGAATCGGTTCTTGCAGGGCTCTCTGGGATCCCTGTCACGCCAGCCCACTCCCACTTGCTGCTTTTTAGTATTCATGGAAACCTCCCTTTCCTACCTCCTGCTTCCCATAACCGGTCAGAATCAGCAGTCGGGCAAAAACACGCAGGGAAATGTGGGTGGCATTCAGGATGCGTTCTTCTGTGGTCCAACATGACTTTCCTCAGTGCGGTCTTGTTTTTTTTTTTCTTGATGCCTTCCCTTTATTGATTATAAAACACCTCAGGAGTATCTTTTGGCAGCTGTTGATGAGAATGAGGTGTCCCTTCTAAAGATAGGCTTAGGCTTGAAGTCAGACAGACCCAGAGCCATAATGGTGTCTGACTCTCATGGGTTACAGTGGAAACCGCAGTTAAAGCTTTGATGTTTATGACCCTCAGAAAAGTAGGATCTTAAGTAGCTTTTGTCTCCTATAATGGGAAACACTTTTTCCTAAAGTGTGGACTTATTACATCACTTCAATTCAGAATTGCTGAAAACATTTTCTTTAAGAGAATCACTTGAATTGGATATCTTGGAGTCCCTCTCTGATGAGTTGAGTTACTGCCAGCCTACATTTGTTTCTTCTCACTAATAGCGTTATTACCTTACTTTTAAAGCCTTCAGTTATGGAACATAATTCAAGAAGGGCAACGGAGCTGGGGANGATAACCCTTTTACCTCCTGCCACATTATGGTGTGAAAACTTAACTCTGCGCAAACACTGATGCTTTACATTTTAATTCTTTTCTATCAAACAAGGATTGAGCACAGCTGTTAGGAAAGAAATAGATTAAACCTGTCACTAGGAAACAACAACAGTTACTGTAAAAAGGGGGATATGGTCTGAATTCCCAGGGATAACTGTTTTAAAAACAGACACACAACCCCCCCAAACCTGCCAAATTACCAGGCTGAATTTCCTCACTTGCAGGCTTCTGAGGGCTGCTTGCTTGGCTGTCTGCTCTAGGATTATGAGAGAGCATCTCCCTTATTGTTTTGCATACGCTATACCATCTGTCCTAAATCTCCCTTTATAGGGGTATGGATTCCAAATGACATTTCTTTCTTAGGAGATAATGGACATGTCTGAAGAATCTTGCTAGGTATGGCTGTAGTGCTATTTATGTTGCTAAGTTGTTTTTTCTCCCATCCTGCAACCAGAGTGAACTCTTTCTGGTTTTCTACACCCAGACATTGAGAAAACAGTTTATGCTGTAGTCCCTCTGTCGCTGAACAGAGAAAATCTTTCTGTTCTATTGTGTGTGTTCTGCTCAAAGTAGACAAAGATGAAACATTACTAAATTCAGACATTACGAGGACACAAGAGATGCCTTTAATCTTTTATTGTACATTATAAAATGTTTATTGCTCTGTCTGTATCAGAGGTGTTGACCTCTCCCTCTTGGTGATGGAGGAGTATGTTCTGGCAAAGGATCCACTGAAGAGACCTTTGGGGTTGGCCTGCCTTCTGAAACCGGCACAAGGGAAGCCCTTGCTTGTTCACCAACACATCTACAAGCAGACTTCCTAGTGACTTTCTCCCAAATGAACCAATTTGGAGAGGCTGGTGACAGTGGAAGAGGAGAGATGGCTGAACTTGGTTACTGCCAGCCTGTTTCTTTGCAGGGACTTTTAAACCAGGCTCATCTGAGTGCAGGTTTGTCATAATGAGATTCAAACTGTACTCAGGCCAACCTGTCTTGGTATTTGATGGAACAAGTGGGATCTTGCCTCATCCCCTAGTGCATATGGAGTGGTCTTGTGGAGTAATTAAATAAATACAGATACCCCATGGCACACTACAAAGAGTAAATCTTTTCCATGTGATGGACTTGCATCTACCAGCTTCCAGAGCACCAGCAATCCCAGGGATCCTGTCAGCTTAGAAACGTCAAACACTTAATAAGAGAGAGGAGAAGCCCAACCCCTTTTTCCTTTTGTAGTCAACCCTTTTACGGAGGACTGCCTCCAGCAGATACCTGGCATTACAACGTCACAAAAATAGTGCAGACGGGATGTGTAAGGAGAACCAGACCTTCCCACAGGAACCCTGCTAAAAGAAGCAATTTAAGAACTTCAGCCCTCAGAAAAAGGTCCCTTAGGCAAGAGCCTTTTGCAATAAATAGCTATTGCCACTGGAGACCTTGCATAGCAACCGGTATCATGAGTTTTTTCTTTTTTTTTTTTTTTTTTTTGCTGACTGGCTACATTTTTATGGACCTTTTATCACACTGGTGGTGGACACAGGCCCAGCTGAAAATACCGTGAAGAAAATGGTTGAAATTATCCTGGAAACTAAATAACAGCTTCTGGTGTCCCCTCATATTGGTCTGTGCCTCAGTGTTCGGTGTGCCCCGATTATCTGAGATGAAGAGCACCAGTGCGAGATAGGAGAGACAGCAATGGTGGAGACAGTGTGCTGCAGCCTAACTGGAGAACAACCAGGGAGGTTCTCGCAGTGGGAATGGAAACTGGGGTATGCCTTTTTTCTTTTTTTGTTTTAAAAACTCACCTGCGAGACGTGTTACACAACACACATCAATGGAACAAAGCAAGCGAGAGCACACAGCAGCCAGAATCTGGTTGCTAGTCGTGTCTGCGATGAGCTTTCCTCCTTTCTTGCTTGGAGAGGAGTGACACTGACTGATGCCTGAGCTCACATTAATACTGTCAAGATGTAGTGACAGTGAGACAAAATAAAGATACAACAAAACCTTGTACATTTCCAAAGACAGGAAAATTGCTCCAGAAGACGGAGTGTGAGGGTGGAGAGCAGCACGTGAGAAGTTGCTCCAGCGCAGGTGATTCATGAGTCCAGTACAGGATCACCGGCAGCAGCTGTCTCACTGGTGCTTTTTTCCATCTTAATTGTTTGCTTGGGTTTCAGGGTTTTTTGCAGGCTTTTTCTTTCTGGCCAGATGTTTTGCAGAACGCAGACAAGGAGGTGTATGCCAGCAAGTGACAATCACTAGGTCTCTTTCCAAATTGCTCCAACAATATTTCACCTCCCTAGTCATCAAGGCTCAGAGGCAGAAAGTGAGAGTGAGGAATGGAGTCCATCTATCAGATGGCAGGCTGTCATGCTTCAATGATATTCACTGAGGGCTTGTTTTTTGGAAACTAGAAGAGAAGAGGAGACAAAGGAAGAAAGGATGTATAGGAATCGCTAGAGAGGGGGAAAAAACCCACATCAGAGATCAGTGCAGTGAGCTGGTCAATTTTTGTTTTTGTAAAAGTTCTTGTTCCCATCCCCTCAGGATAATGAAAAAGGGCCAAAGTTGAGGCTTTAGGGTTGCATGGTTCATCACTGTCTGCTTCTGCACGAGCATGAATTAGTGGATTATGTCAAATAATAAGTAAATGTGAAGTGGTGGGGATGTGCCAGAGTGCGAGTTGTGAGTAGAAACACAAGAAAGTTAAATTAATTGAAATAAGTTGGTATAAATTATAGGCTTGAGTCTGCTTACGTTACGGATGTGGCATACCTTTAGCATCATGTGTATTACCAGCCATGCTCCTGCTGATCTGCTCTTCAATTAATTGCAAGAATAATATCTGCTTTACCACGTGCCACCTAAGGGCTGCTGTGGGGGTAAAGACCCAAGCAGCTCAGGGACTGCAGCATCGCTCAGTGCCTTTTTCTTCCACAGATATTCAGATATGTCAGAAATATGGATTGAAATCTGTTTTACTGCTGGACGTGCAGGCTAATTCAGAGGTGGGAGTGAAGTGCTGGTGTCCTGATGCGTCTGAGAGGCTCAGACCACTAACCAAGCCGTGGTACTGGCATGCGTGGATGTGAAGGGGTGTTTCCTTTCTGCATCCCAGCTGGAGGGAGGAGGCTGGAGTGAGGATGTTTAACAGAGGCTGCTTTTTGGGTAATTTAGCTGAAGCCTAGCTGGAGGTTGATTGTCTGCCCCGTCCCCCACTGCGTGCCAGCAGCATCTCACCTTGCTGCGGAGGAGCCCTCCGCTCTGGTGCTCGGGAGTGCTGTTCTCCGAGGCGCTCTTGACTTTCTCCTTGCTGTTATTTGGCTCATTATCTTTGATGATATCGTACTGTCTGCAAAACAGGGCGATCACCCCTAACAGGAAAAAGCATTAGTGATCACACAAATGAGCTCAGGCCCTGGAGCCTGCAGAGATCAAGAGATCGCTTGCTTGCCAGCCGGCTTTGTGCCTTCTGGTAGAGATCTCAGCAGCATTCACAATTGCTCCTAAGGATCATTTCCTAACACAGCTAGTCAGCCCTCTGGTTGTTTCCTTCTCGATGCCTAATTCCATACTAAACTAGTTAGGCAGAAGGACAGAAGATTAATTATGTTCCAACTTCCCTGTCATTAAATGGGACAAGTGTTTTAAGCCCTACATTTGGATAGCAATCAACACTAACTGCGGTTAAATGGGATCTGTGCTTTGCAAACACAGGAGCTCCTGGAATTTTTGGTTAGTGGAAATGTGTCCTCTTATCTTTCTCCTCTGGGGTGAAGAGCAGGAGCTGGAGCTGGCAGATGAGAGGCAGGTACCATACCTGCCTGCGTGTGATGCAAGCCAGGGCCTTTTGAGCAGCGGGACAACATCTGCAAATATGCAACAGTGACGGCAGCAAAAGCTGCCAGTGGAAATTTCCTCCCACACACGCAGGCACATGAAGAGAAAAGCAGGGGCAGCCTTGACACATAAGACGACTGCAAATGTCTTTCTCGGAAGCTTTTATATGACATTTTGACCAAGTAACTCTGCAGATTCCAAATGCAGAGGTTAAGCAGACCCAGGCAGATGCTGCTTCTCCCTTACTGAAAAATATTGCAGCTCCCCTAATAGCAATACACACGTAAAGCTTTCAGCAGATCATCACAAACCGCTTTATAAAGCGAGATGTTGTTATGGCAGCTGCCCCCAGGTGTTACTGATAAACACAGTGGTCCAAATTCTTGTTTGCTTGTGTGAACAAATGCCTGATCCTAGGACAACAGGTTAACAGAAGTCACACTTTCTGTGATTTCTGGTGGTAAAACTGAGGCACAGAGAAGCAAAGCGTGTGAACAATACCAGAAAGACAGACGGCACAAGAGCTGGGGTCTTGTCTCAGTTCAGAGCTCTGGGCACAGACCGGTTGCAGTTTGCATTTGCTAAAACATCGTCATACATTCAGGTTATGGTCAGGCAAGGTTAAGGGCTGTATATTGAGACTTTGTAAAGAACCCACTAGATGTAGAGAGATTTTCCCTCCACCCACTTTCCTTTTTAAAGGTAAGTCATCTGTCTAGAAGGGAAATTGTGGTATTGGCAAATTCTTTGTTCAGATGCTGATCAAAGTTTTAGATTATACTACAGTGGGAGACGAATCAGTTGTTCAGTCGCTTCAGGAAATTATTCATGATTGTTTTTACTGGCAGGGCCTTTAAATTTGAATGTGGACAGCTAAAACTTGACATAAATGTTGAAAAGGTCATGGACTAGAGGTTTTGGAAGCCTTGTAATTTAGTTTAGATTTTCATTTGGTTATCATCGTTAGCAATAATTGCTGTCCAGTCTCTGGAAATGCAAGTAATGCACGGTAAACTCAGGACTTCCAGGGCAAAAAAATATTATACGTGGATCTGATTCTGTGTTCCCTGGATTCGCTTGTAAGAAGCCCTGCAGAACTGTACAGGACACAGTTAATCCCTCCATCCCTCTCATTTGTGACAGATCTCAGATCAGTGACTGGTTTCCTCTTCACACCTCTCCCTGGAGGTATCTCATCTCAGCAGAATCTAGCATAAATGGACCAAATCCTCTGTTGGAGTAAACTGAGGCAACCCCTATCAGTTCAGGATTGTTACAGTTTACAGCAGCAGAGATGCCAGACCATCTTTAAAGGACATAATGTTATGCTCACCACTGAAACTACGAGCTGTCAAAGTCATCAGCCACTTGATACTATTGTGGTGGGTTTCTCTTCTGACCAAGGAAAATTCTCTGTGCGACTGTTCACAGGCTCCGTGTGTGGAAAAGTGGTTTGCCTGGGACAAGAGGACTAAATACCAAGTGGCAAAGGTTGTCTTTTATGGATCATAGATTTACCATAGCGCTAATTTCCTGGCCTGCCAATTTCCTTGGGTCACCTGAACCATTCCGCCTTGGGCAATGTGCTCTGTGACTCGCAGGGAGCAAATGTTCTTTCATTAATGTTTTACATTGCGGCAGGAGCAGCAGCTGACTGGCAGCCAGGGGAGGCTGGGGCTCTAAATAGAAAACAAACATGTGCAAACTTTATTTCCCATTAACTCATGCATGTAATTTCCAAGCTGAAGGGCTGGCTGCAGCCACTTCAGACATGCTAAGCTGATGGAGCAGGCGTCAGAGGCATTTTCCTCTCCCTATCTGCTGGTTTAAAACATATGAGCGAGAGCTGTCCTAGGTACGATTTGCTATAAGCTCTATTGAAATGTGGTCCCAAACTCATGTTGGAAAACTCTTGGTTCTCTTTGGAAATCTAATTTATATGTTTATGACTTTCTGTAACATGTACAGTGAGGGATCTTCATGTTGAAGGAGCACATTTATCTGATGCTCTGTTAGGGGCTGTGTTAGAGTGCGTGCCTAGCTATGCCTGTCACATCTCACAGCAGAGTGGCCCCAGGGTGGCTGTGCTGCACCTCCCACAGCACCGGCTGCTCGCAGCTGCAGCTGGGCATGTGGTCTGGCTTATAAAATCATATACTACAGCAGCCGTCTTGGAGCAGAGCCTCTGCTTGGATTAAAAGGATTAGCGGCCGTAAGGTGTAAGGAGGACTAGGGTGGAATTTCAAAAGATTGCCAAAAGTTTGGCTCCAAAGCACCCTTTTGGAGAGCAGCTTTCAGCTAATGCTAGTCCTTCCTCCTCCCACCATCCCAAGCTCGTGTAGACTTTTCCTTCCTTTTGGTTAATATGTCTCTGCTAAGGTCCCTGCTCTTCCTATTAAATACTATTCTTTGTATTTTAATAGCGGATGTTGAAAGGATCTGGGTTTATTGGTGTTTTGATGTTCGGGGCCATTTGTTCTTTCAATGCTTCTATTATTTTAATTGATTTTGAAGTGGGTTTTAGTGTATCTATAACAGTGGGTGTTGAGAATGAGACTTAAATTTCTGGTTTGCTTGAGAGTTGGAGTTATAGAATAGCCAGATAATTAGAGTGACCTGTATCATCTGAAGGGCTTGAGGCATCCTGTTGGATGGCTGAGGGCGTTATCATCAGTGCATTCTGGAAAAATTGAGATTACAGGATTAGCCATGGGGATTTAGGCACTTAGTTCATCAAGTCCGTTATCTACTTCGTGCTGGACCAGATCAGACCACTGATTCACCTGCTTTTGGCACTGCCCGACTTGTGATGCTGCAGAGGGAACTGAGGTGCCCTTACACCTGAATATACAGTACTCTTTATGGGGGAAAGGGTTTCTTTTCAGGTCTTACATGATTACACATGCAAACCAAGCAAGCCAGCAGGCCCTAGGGATATTACGTGCTTTTGACAGAAAGATTGAACTGACCTGCCCACATAAACAACACCACAACAATGATGAGAATTTCCCCCGCTCGCAGCTGTTGGTTTTTCTTCGCCATCTCCTTCATTGTCACCTCATCTGCACAAGGGGAAAGAGAGATCGTGAAACCTAACCGCGTGGCTCAGGCTGCACTAGACACTGGTTTAACAGTACCCTTGACTCAATCATCAGTGCGTCAGGGTCAAAGCTAGCAGGGAGAGAATCCTCGCCTGTCAGTCATGCCAGGAGTACAAGCAGCGCTTTGAACTTGCAGAACATCAGCTGCTCTGCAGCAACTGCCCCTGACCACCTGCAGGAGATGGGGCGAGGGAGGAGCAGTGAGACGGGATGAACAGGCAGTTACCACAGAGGAGCTGCCATGGGGTAAGTCCACATGTTATCTGGCCTCGTGGCGGCTCGCTCTGCTGTCTCTGGTCTGTATTAGTGCCCTCTGCGCCTGTCACAAAGCCTTGCATGCTTCAGCAGTTCCTCTCCCAGCTCAGGAGTGTGGAGCCTGGCATGATATTTTTCGGTGGGATTCAGAAATGAGTAGAGCCTTTTTGCAGGGCATAATGCGCCTCCTTGGCTTCAAAGTGCTAAGATTACAGTTCAGGCCTCCAGGGAGGGAAGCAATGCTCCTGTTAGTGCTTTCAGATGAACAGCAATTCAGTACTTACAGACACCAAAATCATTTTAGCAGAAAGAGTCAAGAACTCACAACATCCTAGGAACCGCGGCCAAAAGCCCTGCAACAGGCTGGGTCCTCAGCAGGCAGGCAGTAACCCTTTCCATCCCAGACCCCTGTACTCCCTAGCCCTTTTTGTAGCACAGATTCTTGCTGACAGAAAACCTTCAACAGTCTGGTTTGGCTTAAGAGGAATGAGTGAAGGAGCTGCCAGTGAGGAAGTGCCTGATTTTTTCCGTGGAGATATTCAAAACCCAACCGGACATGATCCTGGACACCCTGCTCTAGTTGACCCTTCTTTAGCAGGGTTTTAGACTAGGTGATCTCAGGAGGTCCCCTCCAACCTCAGCTTTCTATGACTCTGTGATTTGGCAGAAATATTTGAAATGTAAGAAAAGTGGCAGTCTCTGGGTGTATTTCCCCCTGCTGTCCTGGAATCCAAGCACAGGAGGGTCAGCGAATCCCCCCGAGTGCCCTGGGAGCACAGTGGTGGTGTGCCCAGTGCCATCCAGGAGTCTATTTCCACAGGAGTTCACAGGCTGCTCAGGAATTTCCCCTGGAATTCTCCACTTGCAAGGTTGCTGGACACACAGTTCCCAGTCTGGAAACCTTCTCCTCCTCACTTTGCCTGTTAAATTTCATCTGAAATGGGAGAAATGAACAGCCAGCCTTTGGAAGCATCTCCCTATCGCTTTGTGCACCCCTCAGCCTTGTCTGCTGGGTACACTCGGGGCATCCCGCGTGTTCAGGTGGGGCTGGGAGAGGGTGTTTAACCCGGCTATTCTCATTGCACAGGATACTGCTTTCCTCTCTGCAGAGCCCTACGCTGCCTGGGCGTCCCAGGGGCCACACAGGAACTCACCCACACTTGCCTTTATTTTTAGAGGCTAGTTTCTCAGCTTCCCTGGGGGTCTTGAAGAGGACTGGCTCACTGGCAGGGCTCTGGCCTTGGATGCTGATGGACTGGACATGCACAATGTACTCAGTGTCCTCCTCTAGGTCCCAGAGGGCACAGGAGCGGGTGGTGGTGTTCACCTCCTGGATGAAGCGCAGCATCCGCACGTCCTTCTTCTGGAAGCCGAGAGAGGAGAGCACAGAGTGGTGGAGAGGCCTCCCGTGTGCACTGCTGTCATCTAAGACCACTGCTTCCTGCCCTGTCCACCACAGACGTGGAGACCACCGGACCCTTTCCTCTCTGCAGCTACCAATACATGAAGCGCTGCTGCAAAGAGGACGGGAAGCCAAGTCCCCTCCCAGACCACGAGGGACAGGACGAGAAGGAATGGGCTTAAACTGCAGCAAGAGAATTTGGAAACTGAGGGGACCTGGGGTGAAGATGAACATGACCGAAACTGGGTAACTGTCGGCACCATACCTGTTGGGAAATTGCAAATCCAATGACAACTTCATCTTCCAGAACATCCCAAGTCACAACGGCTGAGTTGGCTTTCAGGTGTTTGACTGTGACATTTACTGGAGCCGACGGGCTGTCTGCAAGGAGGGAGAGCAGAGCCTTTACAGAGGCAAAGTCACAGCCGCAGGCAGGAGACAGAGCAAGGGCAAGGAGGGGAGTGGGAAAGGACCTTGTTCACGGTCCTTCTTGTGTATGGTTCTGGATACGGGACCTGGAAATTGCAGGTACTCCATGTCTTAATTGCCAGTGAGGTTCTAGGAGATCTCTGCTGAGAATATGAGCTGCATTAGACACTTGTGAAAAAACTGACCCTTGGAAAGAGTTTCTTTTGACAACACAGCAGACCACCGAATAGCTCATTCATCTCATCCTCCCCAGCCACGCACCATGTTTTCTCTGTTGTTTCCCATTACAGTCTGACAGTGACAGCTGGGAGGAAATGCAAAATCTGCCTTGGAAGTATGAAAACTGAATGCTTTGATGAGCACTCTGGAGGTTTGAATTTCAGGAGTAGTAAATGGCAGTGTTTCTTTTGCTTTTTCCCTGTTCGTTTGACAGAAAATTTTTTATACATGTTTTGCAGCTGATGGGCTGTCTCTCAGATGGTTGGAGGACATCCAGCAACCATCCGCTTACAGCTAACAGGACAGAACATGCTGCAACAGCACCGATGGACCATTGTAATGTGAAAAGGGCAAGCCATGAAAGCAGTAGCCCGAGGCTCCGTGTTTATTCCCAACTCCAGAGAGCAGCTGAGTTTCCAACTGCAGGGTGGATCTGCGTAGCTGCCAGCCTTGCCAAAGTGAGCTGGGCTGTGAGGTACCCGCTGGGCTCCTGCACACCCTCACTGGGAGCCTCTTCCCAAGGGAGCTGCACATTGCAAAGCCCTTCTTGGCATCTCAGGGGGAAGGTTTTACCTTGTAGGCTTGGCACAGTCCTTCCAGTGCTCTGTGCAGCAGGTTGGACTCCTCTTCCCTCTCCTCTGGTCAAATTTAATTCACAATCTCCAGGTTGTGCCCCAAACCCAAAGGCAGTAAATGCTAACGAGACTGCAGGACTCCGACTACCCCCAGGAGGTCAGTATGTTGAGAAGGAGTCTTGTTTTTTTGACTCTTATAAAAGAATAATACTTTTATTGTTTTGCACTGGGGCTGGGGCTGAGGTCAACAGTAAAAGAAGGATGCATGTGTGCACGTCTCCAGTAACACTTGTTGGATTTATAGTCAGTCCCAGCCGGCTGAATGTGGCTGAAAATATTCTAGCTGTAGTGTCAGTATCTCCTAACAACTGACTTCACTCCCGGTGAATGTTCCCCTGGGAACAGAGAAAATAATGGGAGCACAAAATTCCCCAGCAGAAGGTCAGTTCTACACTTAGCAGAGCAATGACCTTACTCCTTTCTCTCCTCCCCAAACAACACCCACGGTCCAGCCTTCAGAGCTCGTCTTTCTGGCAGATGGGATACCCACATCCACCAGCGAGACCCTTAGGAACAGGGTGTCTGGACAAGCTGTTGTGACCCAGACTGATTCTAGCGAGTCCTTCAGTGAGCAGAAGGGTTGCTGAAAGGTGCATGGCTAAGTTCACATGAATTTGGGACTTCAGAAGGAGGAGCAGCAAGCAATCGTGGTCTCCGGGATTTCATAGGAGGAGGTGTCCTTCCTCTCTGGAGTAGATAATCAAGTCAGTGTTGACCCAGAGCATTCTCAACTCTCAGGGCATGGCCTTCATGAACTGAGGCAGTGGTCTCCAGCCAGCTCTCAGAGAACGGAAACATTTATCATCCTCACCCTCCGCTGCAGCAGCAGGGCCAAGGACAAGCTGAGCAGGGGAGACGGATCGTCCTCCTCAGCCTGAACACCGGTCCCTTCTGGACTCAGCTCCCTGCTGTGACACGAGGAAGGGACGTGGGTCTGCAGCTCCTCACCTTCCCCCGTGACTGAACCCGTGTGCCAACAAGAGTAGGGTCTAATTTTAGGAAGGGGCAGTCAGCAGATGGGAATGCGTACAGAGAAGGTCTGTGAGTCATGCCTGATGAATTTGCTAGAACATACGGAGGACATGACGGAGTTGAGAGATGGGAGACAAAACAGTCTCCAGCTGCAGCCAGGCACTTCGCCCTTCTCAAAGTGCAGCTGTACAGTTAAATCCCGGCATGGTTGTCTTTCCTGGATATTTTTAGGAGCTAAACTTTTTTTAGGAGCTACCACTGATTTACCCAGCTTAGGTTGAGGAGGCCTTTGAAAAGAGATGAATTAACCCCACAGGAACAGAGAGCAGAGTATCAGGGAAAAAGCTTCAGGCTGGGAAAAGGGGACATGTAGCACACCGCGCTTGGTGCCTGAATCCCCTTTGAAATTTGTGACCTTGAGGGAGGCATAGCATAAAAGTGTCTAAGTTTCCTGATGACATAAAATGTGGGGGAGTTGGGAAGACCTAGCAGAGCTGAGAAGAGCAAACAACCTCTCTGGGAATTGGTAGAAAGGATGGAAGGCTGCGAGGCAGAACGGAAGCACTCGGCAAAGCTGCAACCCAGGGCTCGGAGCCTGCAAAGCAGGACTGTGAATGTAGGCAGGGGAGAAATCAGCTGGTGTGGATGGTCGAGAGCGCTCTAGAAAACCCCCTTCCCAGTAATATCTGAGAGAGAGACGGCGTAGTTGAAGTCAGCAGATAATACAGTGAAATCTAGGACAGCAGATCTGAGCGTGTCTTTCCTTTCACTACCACAGATTAGGAGTAGCTACACATAAATCAGTGGTGTCAAACCAGTATAAAAGCGATATGAAAAGAGAATTAAGCATAGCATTTGACAGAAATACAAAGCCAGGAAAATCAGTTTCCTGCTCCCAGAGCTGAATGAACAATTTGGAACCAAAATTTTAATCCGTGAGGATGCTTTTCTCCTCGCTCCTAGGAGATGCATGATGAGATCATGACTTTCTAAAATCTATTCACTGTTCCAAGATCTTCCACACCGCTTTTGGCTCCCTGGGCCTGTTGCGGCTCTTTGTAGTGCCAGCCCGACTGAGGTCAGGTGGAAAAGATGTAATTTCTGTTTCCCAGCTGGCTGTAGGGGGTCAGCATCTCTCGCAGGGCCTTGAGGTGCCAAATCCAAATGTTTGGTTCCTTCTAGAGTCATACGCAACTCCTGGAAACTTTGCTTCTGTGCCTGCGGCGGCCAGGGAAGCCGCTGGTGTTCTGGGAGCGGGCACAGAGGGTGGGATGGCCCCAGGGGCTGTTCCCTCCCCGCTGCGGGCGAGATAGCAAGGAACATGCTGTGCATCAAACCTTTCTCATGCATGTTTACTCCAGAGACACTGAGACCAGCACATCTCCTGTGTGGTCTGTAAGGGACCCATATGGTACACGATTTCTGGTTTAGTAGTTTAGCTTCATCCCAGCGCCGAGGCCGCGGTGCCTGCCGGAGCAAATCGCACATTGCAAACTGGCAGAGGATCTGTTTGGCCAAATTTGAATTAGAGCTGGGTGCTCAGATGAAAAGATGCTCTCGTTTTCGTGTCAGCAGAATTTGCAACCCCGATTAATTAAGAGGAAATCATGGTGATTTTTAAACTTGAATGGCTGCTTCAAAACTGATCATGCTTAAACCCTGTCTTGTTTCCTTCCCACAGGGACCCTTCATCAGGTGAGTTGCAGTCCTACATCCCCCAGGGCTGTGTCCCAGCCCTGCCTGGCTCCTACCCACCTTGAGCCCTTTTCGCAAGAGCAGGTCAGAACACACAGCAAGGAGGCATGAGCAGTGAAGATTACCCTTAATCCCCTCTTATGCTGAGAACTCCTTCTAGCCCCTCATTAAACGCTTTGCTGATTATTAATGGACTGTTATTTGAGAAAGAGAAAAAAAAACAACCCACACTTTACAGCTTTGGGCTGATTCCTCCCTGGCTTTTCATTTTCGACACAGCAGCTGCTGGCACAAGGAAGAGGAAACCACCCGCCTGCCCCTTATGTTGGCTTTGCCATTGGAGCTGAAGTGTGGATGGGATGGGGAGGGAAAATGAGAGGGAAGAAGGTTTGTCTCCATCCCACTGCTGCTATCACCTGTGAAAGGGGGGCTGCTGAGGGAGAGTGATGGGGTGAGCAAAGGGGGTGTCCAAGACACCAGGGTGTCTTGCCTGGCACCTCTAGGATCAGGGAGGTACCTAGGTGACAAAGACATCACTAGGAGACACTCGGAGCTCCTGGCTCCTCTGCCGTGGTCCCTCTCCTTGCTGTTGTGTCTCTCTCTTTTGAAGCCACTCTCAATCTGCAACTTCTGCCATGAGCTCTTAAGGTGGGGCGGGGGGTGAGAGCCGGCTTGCTGCCTTTAGCTGTGCAAGCTGCTGGAGGAATTATTGCTTAGAGTGAAAGGAGGAATCTGTGGAAATATCACACCCTTGGAGGTCACCTCTGCCAGGTGAATCCTGTGGTCAGGCTATAGGTTTGGAATTAGAGCCTATTCCTGGATTTATCTCCACAGCCAAGTGGCCCAGCCTCCCCTGAAATCTGCTTCTTCTGAATTCAACTGTCCTGGAGACTCCAGCAACTTGGAAGTGCCTGGAGTGAAGTGCAGTTGCTTCCTACGTGGGCAAGGCTACGCTGTAGTCACGGCATTTTCCAATTCAGTTAGCTCCTCTCCCACAAGCAGCTCCTTTCCTGCTGTGAAAGGCTCAGCCGCTTCAGAGCCCCTAGGACATGGGCCAGCGAGCAGGGCGCCTGCCGAGGCTCTGAAACAGCTCGTTCAGTGCTATCCACCTGCAAGCTGCGTGCCCTTTCCTGCGGGAAGCCGTGAACGTCAGCCTTAAAACCCCGTAGCTCTTTGTTCCTGCACCGCAACCTTCCCTGCGGACACGGGAGATGGAAGGACACGACCTGCAAGGGGAAGGAGCATCCCGTAAGGTCCCGTGTGATGTTCTCCATGAAGCACTGCTGCCCGCTCCCTGCGCATGGGTACAAAAAGACCTGCTTCTGCTGCCTTTCTGAGCCTTTCTTTGCTCTCCCAGCATGGCTCCCTTCAGTGGATATAATTGCTTGTCAGCTTTATGGGGTATGAAGGAAGGGCTGGCGCGCCGTTCAGCTTCCCCGAGTGTTTTAATGAAGGAAGCCTGCAGGGGAGTGGGAGGGAGCAGGGCCCACCGCTGCCGCCCCGCTCCCGGCCGCATGGGAAGCAGGGCTATTTGCTAAGCTGAGAATTTCAAAGAGCAGAAAGGCCAACCGGTGGTTCTTCAGTGTGAGAAAAAAGCAATTGTTTCCTGCTGACTGCCCACTCCCCTGTACAAACGGGATATTAATAGGCCAGCCCCCTCTCACCCCCCAGCCCTATCGCCGAATCCTCAGTGAGTGGGTGCCCAAAATGTACGGGTGGAAATGCTGTCAAGGAGGATGGAGCCCTTTCAGGGAGCACGGAGATGCTCGCTGTGTCCAGCCCAACTATGAGGAATTCACGGGAGGAAGGGGGATTTCTACTTTGGAGAATGTCCTGTGCTGCCAAACCTCCGACTCTCCGAGTCCTGAAGCCGGGCAGGATTCGCTCAGGTCTCACCAATGCCATGACTTGGGTTTTAACGCTGCCGAGCCAGAGCAGAGTCATCGCTGTGGCATGTTTTATCCAGGACCCAAATGTCCGGGGAGGACTGGGTACCATGGTCTTTTCTAGCTCTTCTCAGCCCACACCTATGTCATATTAGAGAAATAAGAGAGAAATCTGTTCAGAGGCAGAGAGGGGGAGCAAGCCCTGGAGTTTCCCAGCCAGCCCCTGGACACCGGTACCCACACCCCTCCCAGGAGCTTGCTGGCTGGTCCCAACCCAGCTCTGCACACGTGAAGATTTGCATGTTTCACTGCTCAATACTTTTCTACTTTTAACTGCATTACACTTGAGTCAGGCCTTAATTTGGCCTCTGGGTACTATATAAACCAGAAGGGGTTTTATGTAACAATAAATGCCAAAAGGATGAGGCCATATTCAGTATCAGTACATGGGTACCACTCCACGAAGGCTGCTTTTGGATCCTGCCACGGTGCCTGTGCATGGTTTATGTGTGTGAGCGTGTCCCTCTCTGGGAGGGATCTCCGTTTTCCACATGTATGTCCCCAGCAGGAAACAGCATTTGGAAGAGGATGGCACAACCTTGGCTGCTTTGCACAGCAACATCCCTGCTGAGAGGCTGACACTGAGGTTAGAAACCTCCGTATTTCAATTAAATCTCTCCTACGCTGAATGCAGAAATCAATAAAGTGCCTATGCCATCCATCAACTGGCCAGGAATCTCCGTGGCCTCCGTGAGACGGGAAGTGGCTGGAGTGGGTTGGTTTGCCGTTTCCAAATAGCTGTCAGACCGATCGCTGCTTTCTCATGCGTGCTGAGCCTATTGCTCGCTTTTGGTTTTGATCCTGCCAGACTTCAGGTGAGCTCAGTTCCCCTGGCTCGGAGGAGGGGGTGAGCGTGCCCGGCGAGATACGGGCTGGGAAAGAGCATCTGCTCTCCTTGCCCCCCTGCAGCTGGTGGGGAGGTGAGGATGGGGAGGAGGTGAGGATGGAGGCCCACCTCGCTGAGGCAAGCGCCGCCTGGTTTGCAGAGTGGCTCAGGGTGTGAGAACACGCAGAATTGGCGCAAGAACACTGAGCTGCTTTAAAGCAGAATCCAGCCAGGTGGTTTTGGCCCTTTTTTGGGCAGCGGAGGTAGAGGAGCTGTTAAGGGGCTCCTTGGATTGGAGACCAGTCCAGGTTCTGTGAAGGCTGAGAGCTGGTCGGGGCCCAGAGCTGTGCTGGAGGGTGAAGTTTTACCTCTGCCTGAGCAGTGTGCTCTTTCCCCTCCATCTTCCAGAAATAAACCTGACTGAAGTTGCTCTACAGGCAGGCACCTTGCAGGGATGCTGTTTGCCCTAGCAAGTCGCAGGGGCCGTGGTCTATTTTGGGGTCTTTCATCATCGTTACGCAGCATCGCCCCACTGCTCTTACTGCCCTTAACAGCAGCCCTGGGCCACCGAGCCTGGCACAGTTCACCTCCCTCTTCATTACCCTCTGCCTAACGAGGAGGGGGCTGCTGGCACCTCCAGGCTGGGCAGGGCAGGCCATCCCGCTGAGGCAAGCGCCGTGGCAAAATTAAATTGTATTTCTGACTTGCCAACCATCCTGAATGTTTTCTCAGGGACGCTCTCGAGCAGGCAGCAGTAGGGGTGAGCTGGAGGGCTTTACCCGTGCGGCGCTGGTGGGATGCTGAGGGCTATCAAAGAGCGTTAGTGGGGAGGTTATGTCTCAGCTTGCCCTGGTCCTGCTTCCCCTTCTCGCTCACCTTGGCATCACCTTGCCAAAAAATGGTCCTGACTGGCCAAACCCCCCTTTCAGAGCAGGGTCCGTGCTCTGCCGCTCACTCGCCAGCCCTCGCCGCTGCATCGGCAGGGGGGAATTTGCACCATTCCTCTCCCGGGGACAGCAGCTTTGACTTTCACAACAGGCATTATTTTAAATCCATGTGCATGAGCTCTGGCTCCAAAGGGAGGCACCGCCGAGCCTCCATCCCTGCCTGACCCTGCGGGGATGGTTTCCTCTCCACGGGCTTTTCCAATGACTCTTGGCTTGTACGCCTTGGCGGCCTCGTAGCCACATCATCAAGTAGAGCTGGGGACACAGAGCTGGTGGAGATGCTGCCGCTACCTCTGTGTGACCTTGGGAAAATCACTCCATCCCCTCATTCCTCTTTTCCCTCTCTGAAAAACAGGGACAGCACAAGTTCACTGCCTCGCCGGGTTGCGGGGAGAGCACCTCACAACCCTTGGCAGAGCAGACCACGGAAAGGGGAGGCAGCGGGGTGCGTGGCACAGCACCAAGGTCACACAGCTTCGTCGGAGCCCAGGACCGAGTCTCCTGCCTCCCCACCACACGCCGTAGCCGTGAGACAGGGCGGCTGTCTGTGTTTACAGAGCTGCCCGGCTCCTAAGGTGGCACGGACACCTTACGGCACAGAAACGCTGCCTGTAAGGCAGGAGCAGAAGGCGGTTATGGGCAGGGACACAACTCCATGTTTACTCTCAGGCGCTGACTGAGGTGATTCAAGGATAAGGAAGAGCAGGGGAAGTGGCCTAGTTTACAGAAAATCGGGAGGGCTGTTACAATTGCAGACGCCTCCATTGTGCCGCTGTGCTTTCCCCATCGCTCCCTCCTTTTGGGAATGTTTCATTAATCTCCCCGGGTCTGTCAATTGTGAAATGGCAACTTCAGAGCCGGGCCAAGGATGTGTGTGTCAGAGCCCAAGGCATTCGGGGGGTTGCTGCAGCCCCGGCGCAGGCAGGACGAGGGCGAATGTAACTCCAGCAACTCCCGGGGCTGGCTTGGGCGCAGGAATTTCCACTCCCCAGAGCTCTGCAACCCTAATAGTCACCCCCAGCCTCCTGGAATGTAAGATATTCTGGCAATCAGCGTTTTGCAAATCAAAGCAGCTGTTCCACCAACATCTTGCAGCCAGTGAGGGAGACAGCCCTCCGGCTGGCGACACAGAGCCGGGGAGGGCGTCTGGCTCGGGCTGGGAAGCACCTGCCGAGACGTGGCACCCACGCGCAGGGTGCTCGGGTGAAGGCTCAGCCCAGCCGATGCAGGGAAGGAGGGTGGACCTGAGCACGTCCTGGTGGCTCCAAAATTAGAGCTAGCTCATGGAGACCTTTGCCTTCCCGAAAGATCCCCCGCTTAGAGGACCTGCTCAGCTTGAAGGGGCCTGGTTTGCAGCAGGGATGCGCTGCACCCCACGGAGAGGTGGCTCCCGGCAGCGCCTGGCTGGGCCCCGGACAGCCTGGGGTGAGCAGGAGCTGGGGAGGGGGATTGCCAAGGCGAACGCGCCGTGGCGTTGGCAGAGCAGATCCGTTTTGCCTCCTCTGCTCTAGTTCAGCCCCTTGACATGAGCCGGCGTCACTGCTCAGGGGCAGGAAGCCTTCGCCTCCCCCGTGCCCGGCGCTGGGCAAGGGTCTCTGTT
>VZTQ01005255.1:93239-158150 GCA_013400755.1 Pelecanoides urinatrix
CCCCCCCCCGTGTCCCCGTGGCTCCTCGGTCACCCCATGAGATGGGGCGAGATGCCACGAGAGGGAGCCCGGGGCTTGTGTGTGGCCGTGGCACTGGTGGCACTGGTGGCACTGGTGGCACTGGTGGCAGTGGCGATGGCGTTTAACCCCTCCGGGCCTTGGGGAGGGCAGGGGGGACAAGGGCCAAGGCCGGGTCCGGACCCCTCTGGTCATGCTCCCCCTCGCCCCAGCACCAGACCCCCCAGTCCCACCCCCATCAACAGGGCCAAGAGGTGCCCAGGATGGTGGCGTCACCTCCGCAGCCCTCGACCCCCATGGTGGGACACAGTGGGGGTCCCCAGCCAGCCCTGGCATGTCCTGGCCACCCTGCAGAGCTCAGCCAGTGGCCCCAAACCCCTGGGCAGGACGAGCTGGGGCAGATGCTGGCCAAGGGCCATCCCCACCATGGCCCGGGGAGCCCTGCGACACTCCGAACACAGTGNCCGCGGTGCCGCCCGCAGACCGGCGCTGCCGAAGGCCGCTGCTGCCACCTGCCGACACCCCGCGGTGGGTGCCGGGGGGGCCGCAGCCGGAACCCCCCCCACCCCATCCCTCCGGGCCCCCNCTCCGAACACAGTGACAAACTGCCTCCACGGTGGAGAAACCCTTCGGTTTCTTCTGCAGACCCTGCCAGAGAAGGTGGCACGGAAAACTGGGCACCAAGATGCCCACAGCACGCCTTCCTCCCCTCCACTCTGCTGCAGCCGCCCCCCACGGCCATTTATACAGCCGGGGACCCGCTTGTGCCTAAACTGCCCCAAAACACATCCCAGCTCCGTGTCACGGCACGGCTGAACACACGTGTCCAGGTGCCAACAGACGTGTGCCCCACGGGGACGGGGACACACACCCCCAGGAGCCCTGACCTTGGCTGCCTGGGCAAGGTGAGCTGCACGTGCGGCAGCGTGGGCCTCACCGGGACGTGGGGATGTGGGGACACGGGGACACGGGATGGAGCCTCTCCGTTATGAAACGTCCCTGCATCCCTGCGGCACTAAGGCAAGATTTAGTGAGCGAGCGGCTCCTGATCCAGATGAGATTGGGCATCACAAAGGGCTTTGTATTCCAGGAAGCCTATTAGAGATTTAAATTATACAAATGGGCTTTTTATCAAAGATCCTCCTTATCTGGGCATTTGCTCTTAATCCTCAGCTATTCCCGCAGCCCCCGCCCCGCGCCCCCACCGCGGCTCCGCTTACCTTCACCATGTCCTCCACGGGGCCGTGCATGGCGTGGGGACGGGGACAAGCTCTGGGGCCGGTGCAGGCCACGGGGAGGGGGCTGCAGGGTATCGGGGAGCCCCTGGTTGGGTTTGCTGACACAGCCAGGGGCTGAGTCCCTCTTGCTTTGCCCTCTCCCCTTCCAGCTTGTCCCAGTGCCCTGCCAGGCTGTGGGGATGGTGGTGGGGATGGTGCCTATTTGTCTGCCGGGCACTGACCCTCCTTAGGGCACCCACAGCCCCCCAGTCGTGCCTGGGCTCCTCCACACATGAGGATTCTCCCACCAGCTTGTGGAGAGGCTGGGGGGGGGCCGATGCTGAGCCCAAATCACCAAAGCCCCTGACCATCCCACCATGGTGTGCCGAGCCCTGGGCACCCCGAGCCCCCCCGAGCCCCGCCAGCTTGGGGACAGCAGCCGTGGCCACGCCAAAGCTGACACCAACACACGCTGCCCTGCGTGCACACGTGTGTGCGGAGCTGTGCACCCCCCGGGACACGGCTGCCCTGTGTGCGTGTGCGTGCGGGGGCACAGGGACACGCTCAGTGGGGTGTGTGTCCCCCCCCGGGCAGGGCACAGGGTCTCACCTGCATCCCCATCCCACCCTGCCCTACTGCAGTGAAGCCTCGGGGGCTTCACGGCTGCTATGACAACGCAGGAAATTCCCGCAGAAATCCCGGCGAGGAGAAGGAGAAGAAGGAGGAGAAGAAGGCAGAGGAGGAAGAGGAGGGGGAATCTCCCAGCCAGGGCATCGCCAACACCCCACGTCTCTCTCCGCCGGCAGTGGGGAAGACGTCGCAGCGGTGCCCGCAGCCATTTCGGCATCCTCCCGGCAGCATCTCTGCCAGGGGCTCGGCTCGGCCACAAGTCTGGGGCCAGTGGGAGCCCTCCCCGAGCCAGTCCTGCTCCCTGCCCCGGCTGTTTGGGGGCTCTGGCACCCCCAGGGGACTGTCCTGCTCCCCCCGTGACACAGCTGAGCCCCCAAACCAGCTGGAGGGAGCATGAGCTGGTGTCCCCAGCACCGCTGCAAGGAACAAGGGGTGATGGAGGGGGCTGTGAGCCGAAAAAATACAAGGCTTTGGGGTGGAGGGGACGAGGAGCCAGAGGGGACGGGCTGGGAGTGATTTACCCCAGGGACCCTATAAATCACTTAGTGTTTGACGGCAGGGTACGGCCCTGCCCGTGCCTCCCGTGTCCCCTATTATCCTCCCTCTCCCTCCTGCAATCCATTCCAGCGCAGGGGATTAGGTGGGTTTAGGGCCAGGTTTGAGTCGAAAATGGGATGCTTTCAAATCAGCCTGCGTCAGTTGTGCCCTCTGTCACTCATGCCAAGGGGATTAAAACAGATATGAAGATTAGCGGAGGGGAAATGGCACCCCCACCTTCGAGGGGCCCTGACCCTTCCTCCCAGCATCGCTGGGTGTGGGGGCATCGCCCAGCGCACAGGCTGCCTGGCTCCGGCCCCCCAGGATGCCTTCAGCCCCCAGGGCACAAATCTCTCCCTTTTCCTCGCCTTTCTGCTCACACCGAGGCCCCAGTTCCAGTCCCCATCCCATACCACTCTCCAAACATCTTTCCTACGTGGGGTCGGGGGACACACTGCCGCAGCAGCTCTCATCACCAGTTCCCTTGTTTCCAGCCCAATCCCATTCCTAAAATGCTGCTCGGGCTCAATGCCAGTCCTGCGTGAGACCCCTGCCCGGACCCCACGGAGGGTTCCTGGCCCTGTGGAGCCACCGGCCCCTCGACCAGGCTGTGGCATGGACATGGCTGCTGCAATGGGGAGGGTGAGAAGGAATTGATGGGGAGGTGGCAGCGCCCCGAGGAGGCTCAGCACCAAAAGGTGCAGGGAAAGGGCAGGAAGGAGCCTGTGCGGGTGTCTGGTCCTCCAGCAACAGGCAGGGGAAAGGTACCACCGTGAGGCTATTAAAAAAGGAGAAAAAAACCACAATGAGAGACCAATATTGCCGTTATTATTAATAACTGCTTGTTCCTGGGGTACAGCGAGGTCCCCGTGGTCCTCACAGGCCAGCACCGCGGGCTGGGCTGGGTCCCCTCGCTGGCCCGGCAGCGGTTCGGGCAACTGCTGCCCATCGGTGTTTCAAAACATGCCCGTGGATTTCGGCCACTTTATCAGGGCCAGTCCCCGTCTCCTGCCCCGCTTCAGGTTGGCATTTTAGTCCTGGAGGTGCCAGGTCTCCCTCAACGGGCACCTACAGCCTCTCAGCCTCACTGATCTCAGTGCCCAGCAGATTTTGGGGTGAACTAGCCTCATCTTGTGTCTCTCAAGCCATCCTTCCCCCCAGCTCCCTGTCCCACAGCAGCCACCCCAGTCCCTTTCCCGTTCCCCCCAGACTGGCAATGGGGCTGTGGGTTTAATCACATTATGCATGTTTATCTGTGTAATTTGGAGGAGAATGCCTCTTCCTCCCATCTGCCCCTGCCATCTGCTCCCCGCGGCACTGCTGAACAATCCCGGGCTTTGCAAATGGATGGAGCTGGTGCAGGAACGCAGGAAAACCTGCCGGGAATGGCACCTCCTTACAGCAAGCATCTGTCTCCACCGCAGCCTTTTCCAGGTGCTTGGAGCAGCTGCCAAAAGCTGCTTTACTCCAGCCCCTGGAACAAGCGAGGACGCTGTGACGCTCTGCTGCATCGGCCCCCGGCCGCGTGCTGGGGACACTCAACCCAAAATGTCCCCTTCCAGCCCCAAAACGCCTGGCTTGGCACCTTCTTGGGCCAGAGGGAAGGTGATGGTTAAGCCTGTGCCCAGGAGCTGGGGATGCTCGAGGCACACGTGGGGGATCCCCGCAGCCCCTGGCTCTCCCTGTCCCTGCGGGGACCACCCTGGCCGTGTCCTGGGGCAGCGGCGCTTTCCGAGGGGACGGGATGGGGACAGGCAGGTGTGATGGCAGGGGTGGCACAGGGAGAGAGGGGTCCCCAGGTCGGTGCACACACAGGGATGTGTGTGAGCGTATTTACACACCCTTGTGCGTCCCCATCCCACTCATGTCGGCCCGGGGCAGGGTGACACCCCTCAGAAGGGACAAGGGACATTATAACAGAGCCCTCGCAGACCCGACCAGGGGCACGTTGTGTCCACTCAGGTCTGCAGGCAGCCTGAGACCCCGGCTCCTGGACAGGGATGGCCACGGCCACCTTGCCTGTCTGGTGTGCCAACGCAGCAACGCTGGCGTGCTCCCAGTGCTCCCAGTGCTCCCAGTGCTCCCAGTGCTCCCGGTACCCCAAGACCTCCCAGTGCTCCCAGAGCTGCCCCAACAGTGCAATAGGGGGNGTGCACGCACAGGGATGTGCGTGTGCGTGTTTACACACCCTTGTGCGTCCCCATCCCACTCATGGAAGCCTGGGGCAGGGTGACACCCCTCAGAAGGGACAAGGGACATTATAACAGAGCCCTCGCAGACCCGACCAGGGGCACGTTGTGTCGGCCCGGGTCTGCAGGCAGCCTGAGACCCCGGCTCCTGGACAGGGATGGCCACGGCCACCTTGCCTGTCTGCAGCAACGCTGGCGTGCTCCCAGTGCTCCCAGTGCTCCCGGTACTCCAAGACCTCCCAGTGCTCCCAGAGCTGCCCCAACAGTGCAATAGGGGGGCCCCCCCTCGCCCCAGATCCTGGCTGCGGGGGGGACCAGGCTCGGGGTGCTGAGCCCCCCGCGGGCTCCCCTCCCAGCAGCGGGAGCTGCGCCGGGCAGTGGGGAGGGGGCACAGCCCCCCGGGCAGCGGGGCTGGGGGTTGTGCCAGCCCCAGGGGGGCCCGGCTGGGGACCCCTGAGTGGGGTGGGGACATGCAGATCCTCCCTCAGGCTGCTGGAGTGGGGATGGAGAGACAATGTGGGGTTCCAACCCCCTGTAACTGGGGGGTCCAGCTCCTCTTGGGGAGCCCTGTGTGCCCTGTGATCCCAAAGGACGGGGGGGTTTGAGGGTGCTGGGGCTACTCCCTACTTTGGGCAATACAGTGGGTGCTCCAGGCTGAAGCCCCCCATGCACCCATGAAGCCCCCCGAGCCCATCCTCTCCCCACACAGGGGGCACAACACAGCCTGGGGTGGGGGCAGCGGGTCAAGGTCCCCCCAGAGCTCCCAGTGTGGGGACCTGGGGTGTGTGAACAGATGCTGGGCACCCACCCTGACCTCCTCCCGGCCCCTTTGCACTCCTCAGGGGTGACCCCGGTGGGATGGGGTGCTCTGGGTCCCCCTGGGGTGTGGCACCCTGAAGCAAGGAGGTGGCCCCGAGCAGAGACCTGTCCCCAGTCCTCCCCAGGGCTCCGGTGCCAGTCAGAGGCATCAAATATTAACGGAGGCAGCGGAGGAGCTGGAAATAACCCTCCCTCCAAGGGAGCTGACCCAGATCCGGCCAGTCCCAAAGCTGGGCTGGACCCAGAGCCTCAGCCAGCACACTGCTGGGGCCGAATCCAGCCCCTTCCCCTCCTCCAGACTGCTCTGCCCTCCTGACAGCAGCTATATATCACCTATTTATTATGCAAATGAGCTATAAGGGCTTATTACGCAAACGCGAGGGGGCTGGCACTGCCTGGTGCTGGGTGGACCCTGGGGCTGGCCCCGACGGCTCAGAGGGGACAGCGGGGATGGAGGGGGCTGCATCCGCGTCCGCCCGGGTGTTGGGGGGCTGCCAGGGAGCGCTGCCCCATCCCTCTCCCCTCCTGTAGCGCAGAGGGACCCCCCCGAGCCGGGCCAGGCGCTTGCCCCGCTGCAGCGCTCGTACCTGGGTTGGCCGGCGCGTCCCAGCAGCATGGGGAAGCAAAACAGCAAACTGCGCCCCGAGATGCTCCAGGACCTGCGGGAAAACACCGAGTTCTCCGACCTGGAGCTGCAGGGCTGGTACAAGGGTTTCCTGAAGGACTGTCCCTCGGGCATCCTCAACGTGGAGGAGTTCAAGAAGATCTATGCCAACTTCTTCCCCTACGGCGACGCCTCCAAGTTCGCCGAGCACGTCTTCCGCACCTTCGATACCAACGGCGACGGCACCATCGACTTCCGAGAGTTCATCATCGCCCTGAGCGTCACCTCCCGCGGGAAGCTGGAGCAGAAGCTCATGTGGGCCTTCAGCATGTACGACCTGGACGGCAACGGCTACATCAGCCGGGAGGAGATGCTGGAGATCGTGCAGGTACCGGGCTCCCTCGCCCCACTGCGGCTCCTAATGTGTGGTCCTGTGCGTCACCCTGGCGTGACGGTGGCCGTCCCCTCCCGGGACGTGGGTGGGCTGGGGACATGCACCCTGCGTTACCCCCAGCACAGGGCTTAGTGCCTGGGACGGAGCCTATTGCTGCCTGCAGAGAGCAGCTCGCTGAGCATTGTGGCTGCAGGGATCAGTCTACCCCGGGGCATCCCCTGGTCCTTCCCTGTCCTGGGGACAACTGTTTGTCACCCGGTCCCAGGGCTTTTGCCGCTGGCTCCTGGGGAGCGCTGGGTGCACGGCAGCCGTCCCCGAGCACCCTGGGGCCGAGGGACGTGTTGACGGCAAACTGAGAGGAGATGCTCTCCTTGCCCAAACCGCAACCCGACGACATCGGCATCAGAAGGTGACTCGCGAGGCCATTGCTGTGACATCTCAGTGGGCATCTCCTCCTTGCGGGAGCAGCTCCAACTGTTTTCTTGGGGCTGCTGCTTGCATCCACCCCAGCTGGATAAAGCTCCCGGTAGCCTGATGGCATGGGGAGGGTGTTAAATGCCAGCCCCGATCCCAAGGCAGCGAAGCCCAGAGCTCTGTCCCCTGTCTTGGGTGGCGAT
Source organism: Pelecanoides urinatrix (assembly GCA_013400755.1). Taxonomy (NCBI): domain Eukaryota; kingdom Metazoa; phylum Chordata; class Aves; order Procellariiformes; family Procellariidae; genus Pelecanoides; species Pelecanoides urinatrix. The sequence goes on from VZTQ01005255.1 coordinate 100,265, forward strand.
GGCAAGCACCCACCCTGCACCCACCCTCATCCCCGTCTCCCACTCCCAGGCCATCTATAAAATGGTTTCCTCTGTGATGAACATGCCTGAAGATGAATCGACTCCGGAGAAAAGAACGGAAAAAATCTTCCGACAGATGGATACTAATAATGACGGTAAATGAGAGGAGATGGAGGGGATTAAGGGAAAGGTCTCATGGCTAAATCCGGGGGTCTTGGAAGGAGCCGCACACGCGCTGATTAAATGGCTCATGTCCGCCGGGGTGGCCGGGGGGAGCCCCGGCAGCCGGAGGGGCTGGGTGTGCTCCCGCAGCCCGGGAGCGGACCCCAGGGGTGCTCATCCCGGGTGGGTGAGTGTCTGCGGTGCGGGGAGGTCTCCGGTCCCGCGTGTGCACCCGGGAAGGGGTGGTGGTCGCTGGGCTGAGCCGTGTCCCCCCCCCCACAGGCCAGCTCTCGCTGGAGGAGTTCATCAAAGGTGCCAAGAGCGACCCGTCCATCGTGCGCCTGCTGCAGTGCGACCCCAGCGGCGCCGCGCCGCTCTGAGCCCCCCGGACCCCCGCGGTTCCCCACAGCCCCACATCATCCCCCGACCCCGCAGCCGGCCACTGCCACTGTCCTCTGCCCAGGTCCCCGCCACCGTGCCCCCCGGCCCCTCGCAGGGAGAGCTGGAGCCTGCCTGAAGCTGGGGCAAGGGGGAGCCCGGGGGATGGTCCCCATCACCCGGGGGGACGGTCCCCATCGCCTGGGGGGCTCCTGCCCTGCTCGACTGGGGGAAGGAGGCTGGAGGCAGGGTCTGCCGTGAGCAAGGATGGTTCCCCCCAGCACTGGGGGCTCGGAGCAGGTGGACAACCCACCCGGCGGGAAAGGCTGGTGGCGAAGCAGGGACAGGGACACGGTCCAGGGGACAAAGACCCTGTGGTTCGGGGGCCCCCCAGCACCCCCCACGCATGCACACACTGCCACGGCCACGGGGCCGGGCCAGCCCCTTCCCCAACGGCCGGCGCATGGGTGGGGGCCACAGGGAGGGGACACGCATCTGGTCTTTTAATACCAGCAGAATAAAGTTTGTGTCAGTGCAGTCAGTGGTGGGAAAGGGACCATCGATGCTGAGGGGAAAGTTCCTTCCTGCAGGCTGGATCCAGCTTAGTCACCTCCCGCGCTGCAGCCTGAAGCGACCCGAGGCCACGGGGATGGGCTCATGTGTCTTGGCTGGTGGCATCCAGGGGACATCTCTGCCCGATAGCCGGGCTGGGGGGCAGCTGGGTCCCATCGCGGGGCTGTGCGGGCGCTGGGATGGGGCAGGGCTGGCTGGGGCACATCCACGGGGTCGGCCCTTGGGCCCCACTCAGAGCTGGGCGGTTTCCACACTGTCCAGTCTCAGCAAGCCCAGGCACTGCCCGGGGTCAGGGCTCTCCACGGGGGCCACCTGCAAGGAGACCTGCAAGCCAGAGGGGATGATGAGAACAAGACCGAGGGGACGAGAGCTTTGGGTTGGCAAGTCCTATCCTCATCCCGGAGCCCCGGAGCCCAGCCGAGTCCATCCCAGCCCTGCACGGGAGCGGGTGGGTGCTGAGCCCGGGGACCAGGAGTCACCTTCCTCCGGTGCACCCTGCGGCAGCAGCAGCCGAGGTGGAGGAGGTCGATGGTGAGCAGGAGGCAGCGGATGCTGAAGACGATCTCCATCGAGTCGAGCAAGAGGGAGATGGCCCAGAGGGACAGCGTGGAGCTCTGCGGGGACACGAGGTGTCAGGTCCCCACTGCATCCCCCCCTGCCCAGTACAGGCATCCCCAGCCCACTGGGGACTCACATAGACACGGGTGGGATCGAAGGGGCACTCGCGGGAGACCGGGGCGAGGGCGACGTTGGCAAAGGTGCAGGGGGCCAGCAGCACCCGGCCCTGGCTGCCCAGCGTCAGCCCGATGGAGACGGCCAGCCCCAGCAGGCAGGACAGGCAGCCCAGGCTGCTGCAGGCACTCAGGGTGAAAACCGCCCATTTCTGCAGGAAGGGAGAGAAGAGGCAGCACGGCGAGCCAGGGCCCTGCACGGCCGCCTGCCCGGGCTCCCTCCCCGGGGACGGTCCCCGAGCAAGGGGACACGGCGGCCGTGTGCGCTCCATGGGATGGCTGCAGCCCGAGGGGTGCTGGGCGAGGGGCTGCGGGGCCGGGGGTGCTTACGAGGGCGGCGGGGGCAAGGTAGCGAGACAGCATGAGGGCAGCTATTCCACAGGAGATGGTCTGCGAGGAAGCGCGGGGAGGTCAGTGAGGCACGGTGCCCGCCTGCCCCAGGGACATCGGTCCCCTTTCCCTGTTGACATCACCCCTGAAAGCTCATCTGGAAGGGGTGGGAGGGGGCAGAGCTCCATTTCCCCCAGCCTCCACCCAGCGACAAGTCCCTGCGCATTTAAACCCCCCCAGTTTTGTGCTAGAAAGGCCCATCTAGAGCAGGGAAGGGGAGATGGAGCAGCGTCCATCCTGCATCCTCCTGAATCCCACCTCCCACCCACCCCGCATCCGTACCACATCCATCCCCCATCCTCCTGCATCCCCTCCGTGTCCCCCCGCCCGGTACCAGCAGCGCGGAGATGACGGAGGCGGCGTTGGCGATGGCGTACTGCAGGGAGATGGCGTCCCGGGGGTTGAGCACGAAGCGGAGGACGGTGCCATGGACGAGGGCGCCGGTGATGAAGTTGAGGTGCCCGATGATGAGGAGGATGAGGCCCGTTTTCATGAGGACGCTTTGGTGGCTGCCGGGATCGAGGTGACCTGAGACAGAGGGGAGAGGAGGGCTGGGCAAGGAGGCTGCACGGTGCGGGGTGGCCAGCACCAAGCTGTCCCTCCCGCCCTTGCACCTCGCTCAGCACAGACAGGCGACATTTGGGGACAGCCCCAAAGGACGTGCCCCATGCAGGGAGACAAGGCAGGAGGTGATGTGGTGGCAGCCACCAGCAGCCCAGGTATGCAAACCACTGCTCCAGCCGGCTCTCCTGGGCCGGGGCGGCAGCGCAGGCCAGCGGCGGTGGGGACAGGTGTCCCTGATGGGGCCGGGAAAGGCCGGGGCTCCCCCGAGCGATGAGGATGCTCTGGGAGGAGCAGCTGCCCATAAACCGCAGCTCCAGCGCCGGCTCTCGGCACCCAGCGCTTTGAGGAGTGACTGCAGCAGCAGCCGGGCTCGTCCCCCGTTGGGATCCACCCCAGGGTCGCTCTCCTCAGCACCCACCATCAGCCCAGCCCGGCTCTGTCCCTGACCCTGTCCGAGCCCCTCGGCTCCCCTCCCTCCCTGCCTCAGTTTCCCTGCAGGAGGGCAGTGCTGGAGTCACGGGCAAGGCTGGGGCACCCTCCCATCGCGATCACCACGCAAAACCTGGACTCACCCACTTGACACATCTTTGCCAGGCTGGGATCAGGCCATCAGAGCCCCTCGATGCCCCTGGGTGGGCAGCCGGATCCATCAGGGTCCCCACGTAGCCGGGCAGGACCAGGGCTAGGACCGGGGCCAGGACCAGGCCACCGGAGCCACTCGCCTTGCTGCACCCCACTGCTACTCCGATTCCTGTCGGACCAGCTCCCCGGGGATGAACAAAGGGATAACTCCACCTTCGCCTGCCTCCACCAAGGGCAAGCACAGCCCTGTCCCCACCCCTGCGCTCCCCTTGCTGCCGAGCCGGCGGCCATGCCGCGGCACGCCGTGCTGAGCCGATACCCCCTGCCGACATGCAACGCCACGCTGCCTCATCGCTTGCCCCATCCAGCCCCGGCACACTCGGGTCAGTCCGCCCGAAAGCAATGGCAGCAGACTGGGATCCATCCAGACGGGTCTGAGGCCACGGGCTGAGGGTCTGGGAAGGCGCAGCCCCTCCGGGTGGGATGCTGCCAGACCGCGGGGCAGACGCAAGCACCATCGGGGACCGGGGATCAACCTGCAGAGAGAGGGAAAAGCAGAGGGGTCAGGATGGGTGCCAACTTCCCAGGAGGTGACTCGAGGAGCCAGTTTGGTGGCAATTGCTGTAACGAAGCTTCCAGGGAAGTTACTGATAGCAAGAGACTGAGTGAGAGGCTGGGGACAACAGCCTGCCAAGGCGGCTGCGGGAAGAACAACTCAGGACCTCACTACGCGATGCTCTGCAAAGCTCGTCACAGACACGAGGCACCAACAATTTAATTACAAGGACAGCAATGCAGCCCTGGCTCCTGGGACTGGTCTGGGGAAGGGATTGGTCCAGGCAGAGATTGAAACTTGTCCCCAATATCCCACCCGAGCCACCAGCCCAGCCCTCAGCCTCCTCAGATCCCTTACACCTACCAGCACTGGGAATTTGGCTCAGCACAGCGTTAGTCCCCATCCTTCCCCTCTTTTTCCTGCGCAGCAGGGCTGTGTACAGGTTAAGGGGGAGAAGAGAGACCTCTCCCTGCTACAGCTTCCGGACAAAGCAGGTCCGGCCACTGCAGCCACACGTGGCACATGCACCGTCCCCATCGCTGCTGCAGACAGAACAGGGCTGTCACACCACACTTTCTAGAGGCAGAAGAGGAGATGCCCCCATTTTCCCCATGCCTTGGGCTAGGGCAGCGTTTACAAACGCTTGAGCAAAGGGCAAAGGCCCTTCACCGTACATCTTTGGAAAGGATGAGCTGGATGCGAGTTGAATGACAACCAGAGTCTTTATTCAAATAGTCCCTTAGGATGTTTGCAGACATACAGACACACGTACATATTTACACTCTTACACACCTCACAGAGCTTGAACCAATAAATTAAAACAAAAAGAGGGCGGGGGATTTTTTTTCCTTTTTCTTTTTTGTCATGTAAGAAACAGCAACTCCCCGAGGCGAGGCTGGGGAGCCAGCTGGAAAATCGCAAACAGAAGCCAACACGGACACAACCCTGCCCCAGAAGATGCAATGACAGCGAGTGTGCTTTTCAGCAGGAGGCCGCTTCATACTCTGGCTTCGATACACTCCAGTTTGACTATATCATCCAGCCTGCAGCCCTCGGCTTGGGCACAGTGGCTCAGGTGGGCACTTGGGCTCTCGGCACCTCTAGCTTTGGGGGTCTGGGGGCAGGCTGCTGCAGTCTGAGAGTGGGGGGAGTCGCATTCATCCGATGTAATGTCTGGCACATCGTCCGACTGACTGTCGGAGCTCTCCAGGTCACTCCGTATGCTCTCAGGCTGGGCCAGGGTGATGTCCCAGGTTTTGCTGGCAATGCAGTCCTTTTGCTCACAGTTTTGGTGTTTGCACGTCTGCTCCTGCTCACCATCCTCTTCCTCCTCCTCCTCCTCCTCTTCCTCATTCTCTGCCATTTGGGTGTGGACATGCAGAGAGTCCTCTGTACTGCTGCCGCTGGCCAGCTGGTAGTGACTTGGTTTGGCTTCGATGTCCACCTGGATCTCCATGTTATTGCACTCCCTGCAGAAACAAGGACCCTTGGGTTACCGGGTACACAGTTACTGGGTTTGACTGGGTCACCACCAGGCACTGCATCACTGTACTGGGAGGAACACGTTTCCCAAACATGAGCAAGATGCTGCTCATCACCCCACGGCATCTGGGAAACAACACCACTCGCTGCTCTCCTCCAGTCCTCCTAACAGCAGCCCAGATCATCTCCAGGCTGAGCCAGGAACTGAAAGCACCAGAGTCTCCACAAGCAGCCAGGAACAGACCTTGAGAGTCCTGGGCTGCAGATCCCCTCCTCAGCCTCCACGTGACACATGAAAGCTGCTCCCAAATTGTCCCCAGTTGTCCTTCTGTGCAAGTAAAAGGATCAATCCAGTTGCCAGCCTCAGAAGAGCAGGCTGGTGCAAGTACAGTCATCTCACCACCCACAGCAGCACCTCACAGAGCACAGATTTTTCCAGGACAACCGCTACCAACACTCTTCTCACCACCGCACATCCTCCTACCTGTCCTGGGGGTTGTAGGAGCTGATGATGGAACCAGCCATGGCTCGAGTGCTGGCGTTGTCACTGATAGCCCCCAAGCTGACTGAGTCTTTGGGGAAAATCTCCTTCTGGACATCTGCCTGAACTTCCAGCCTGCAGGGAAGAAGAGGATTCCTCAGAAATGCCTTCGATGGTCCCCGAGGGGCACCAAACAGTTGCTGTCCATCATGGGAAAGCAAGATACCCTCTGCGCTGGCTCAGCTCGGCATGACAGTGTTTAACCCCAATGGTTCCTCTCATTTAGTCTCTTTTTTGGTTCCATTTAGGTAAACCCATTCTGTTTTCCATGACGAAGGTAAAGTTGTGTTTATATCTATGACTCATGCAATTCCTGTGAAGAACCAATTTCCACAGAACTAGCACACAGCCTTGATTATATCCTGGCTGCCATATCAACACGTGTCTCTAATTACCCAGTAAACTGACTCACAGGCAAGTTTAGAGGAAAACTGTGGTGTAACCTCCTGACTTGGAAAGCAGTGACCCTGCTTGCTATAGGCCGCTGGAGAACAGGAAGCATCAAAGCCTCTAGGCTGAGATCAGAGGACTGGAAGATCTTTAAGCAGGCCACGCAGGCATCTCTGCGCTGTTCCCAATTATCCTGAAGCATCAGCTCTGCAGTTTCAAGGAGCTCAGTAGGGACAGAAACTTGTTTAACTTTTGTGCTCCTTGCAAGAACCACCCTAGCACTGACTCCAGAAGTACCCTGGTCTGCTGGGACTGGTTATTCTACAACCGACCAAGAAGTAAAAATACTAGGACATGACTCCCAAGTCAAAGAAGGACCACTCACAGTCCTGGAGAGCTCCCCAAAATAAGCCTGGCCAACCAGCACAGGCCTTGGGAGCCTCTCCCCCTTTCTTGCTGTGCCCATCCGTTCAGTTACCTGCTGTACTTCCCCTTGCTTCCCGAGAGGACACCACCACTCAGGGTACCGCCCGAGAGCGCAGCGAAGCTGGCCGTCTCGCTGTAGTTGCCCTGCATGACGCTGAGCCCATCGGTGGGGCTGCCGCTGGTGCTCAGCACGCTGGTCAGCCCCTCGATGCTGCTTTCGCCAATGCTGGGGTTCTTCAGGGCTCGCCAGGCATCAGCCACTGCGGGGAAGAAGAGCAGAGGAATCAGAATCACCAAGGGAACCATTCGGCTGCAATGGTGCTGGCAGAGCTGGGGGTCAGAGATGAGATGATTGCCTCCCTGCCTCGTCCAGGGCAAGGAAGAGCTGAGATTTTGCTTTGAGAGCTACACAGCCGATCACCAGAAGACTGAAGCAAATAACTGCTTCTAGCCAAACCCAGGTAAAGACAGATGTTCAGATCTGGGAAATGTTAAGACCCCCTACCATTTCATTACAAGAGGCAATGACAGGGTCTTGCTTCACCCCCTTCCCTTCACCAGTTATCACATTACCTGTAATTGGTCCATCATCTTCATCAAACTCGATTTTCACACCCTTTCCGTTGGCGGTGCTAACTCCACAGCCCCCGCCTCGGCACAGAGAGATCGGCACAACACCATAGACGTAAGCTAGCATGATGGGGACTCCGATACCTGGAGAGTAGGATGCGCCGAGTTAAGAGGAGCTTAAAGCTGAGCTGTGTTGGGCAGACAGAAAGGACTCTTTGGGGTAGGGACTCTTTCAGTTGTTTACGCTGCTTTTAAAGCTCCTAGTTCACAACTTTGCAGATAGACAGTGGAGGAGCCCTTCGTTTGCGCTGCTGCAGTGCAGAACGAGGGAACCCCAAGAGCACAGACAGCCTCGGCTGAACCCCCAAGACGTCAGCCACCAAACCAGTCCGTGGGTAACAGACAGCTCCGTGTATCAAGGGACTCCACTATGGGCTGTGGCACAGGCAACTGGTGCTCCAGACAAGCCCAGTGCTGGCTCCAGGCCAACTCAAGCACATGAGGACGTGCAGCCTGGATGCGAAACAGAAGGATGTGCCCAGAAGAGCACACAGCACCAGTCTGCAAACTGCTCTTTGGCCACCCCCATCTCACAGGGCTGGGCTACCAAACTTGTCTCGGTGACTACTGGCCCACCAGAAGGGACAGGGACTGTGCCCACTTACCAACACTGACAGCAGCGATGACTGGAGAGGCAATGACAGACAAGGTGACCCCACCAGTAATGGCCAAGTTCCTCTTGTGCTTAGAGGTTTTCTTTCCCTCATACCTGCTGTGGATCTGATGGAAGGAGAAGCACCAGGTGAGAACAGAGCTTGGCCATGAGCAAACACCAGCAAAAGACATTAATAGGCTTGTGATTTTACAGCCTTGCTAGCTGCATTAGCCCTGAAAGAACCTGATCTTGACCACAGATCTCCTCACAGATGAGATATAGCAGGGGGGTCTGTGTTTAAGAAAAAGAAGCAGCTACAAATACAGTGCTGACATGCCATTTCTTCCCTCTCAATGCCTCTTTATCAGCACAGACACACAACAGTATCACGCAGTTTGAGGCAGCAGGTCAGCATCAAAACACACCAGTGACTTATGCAAGCCAAAGTGTGATGCTCGGGGTCCATCCACTGTCCCATAGAGCGCATTGTCATAGGATGTGTTAAAAAGGGACCAGGTTTCTCCTTGGGTGCTCCTGGTTCAAGGCAGAGGCACAAAAGCATTTGAGAAGACTTCAGCGTGAATGGCTATCAGCCACCACCTTCCCTCTCCCCACACAAAGCCCAAAAGATAAGACATGGTTTAGAAGAGACAACTGAATTTTGGTTCTATGAAAAGATCCACCCTTCGTATCAGCTCTAAATTTCTGGTGAGATGCCTTGAGGACAGAGAACGCCCCAAAAGCCCCAGATCCCTCAGCTCCAACCTTGTACTCTCCAAACTTACCTTCCTCCCGACATACACAGGGATGCCAATGACCATAGCAGGAATGGCAATGCCAGCAATGAGGGAAATGCCTACAGGAGCACCGATCAACGTGCCCAGCTGCCAGAGAATCTTCTTTTTACGACTCCATGGCTTTTTGCCCCAGAATGTACAGCCAGAGGGACTTAATGGAAGGAAAAAAAAAAATTACATTAACATCACAGCAATTCCTATTCCTGAGAACCCCAACTTCAACTTCCATGTGAGCAAAACCCAAAACTTAGGAAGCGGGCAGACAACACAAAAAAGGTTTCCCTCTTTTTCCTCCCATCAAGATTAATTTGCTCATCAAGGTGATTATCACACCACCGGGCCTATGTTTAATATCCAGCGTGCCAAGAGCTCTCAAATGCAATTGTGTCAGGAGGAGCTTTTCTTGGTGTGGAAGAGCATCCTCATACTGTAAAGTGGGAAGAAAGTTCAGCTCTTTGGGTCAGAAAGACGAAATTTTTGCTGACCGATTGGAGAGGCAGGAGGATGAAAGGCCAACACACAAAGTGAACTCCTCCAACCTGCCTCAGAGAAGCACGTGCCACCCCACCGGCAGGAACCCGCGCGTGCTGCTCCCCCCCTCACCTGAGGTAATGCAGATCCGAGATCTCCTTCATACACAGCCAGCAGAACTCGCAGCCACACACCGCACAGGTCATGTGGTTACAGCTCCCATCGTTCATCTTGATGATGTAAGCGCTGCAACGCGGACACGGCTTGATGTCATCAGCTACGGGGAGGAAGCATGGGATTGAGTTGGACTTTCTGTGCTGCAAGTATGAAGAATCAATGAGGGGGTTCTCGTTACGGATCGAAACGCTTGTTTACTGCGTGGGCAGAACACCTTCGCTAATCACAGATAAAGTGGGGACGGTTGTGTCTTTAGTTTATCTTCAGAGCGAGAAGATATTGATGAGACAGATCCCACCAAAGCCATTTGTCTGGACAGCAGGGACCGAGAACAACAGTCACTTTAAAAGCTTATTCTAGCCTTGAATGGGATGTATTCCAGAACATGCTTAAATGCTGGGAACAAGTCATACCTGCCCTGCGCTAGCCAAGGCAACAGCGTAAGAACGAACCATTACTAAATTGCTCCACTAAGATGATTCACAGGCCAAGAACAACAGAACAATTGGGAGAAGGCGGCATCGGAGAAACTCCAAACCTGGCCTTTAAAAGCAGCCAAAAGGGTATCCAGGTCTGCAGCCGCACACGGGAGTCCGGTGCAGAGGCTGTCCAGTCCCTGGTTTGCTGCTGGCAGAGCGGGTTAAGGGTCCTTCATCCCTTCCTTAATTCAAGCATCATCTGATCGCAGTTATGCAATGGCTGTGCAGCGGTTCAGGGCTTTGCTGGCAGCCTCCGCAACACTCAACAATATCAAATCCAGCTGTTGAGACTAGCTCGCACCTTATTAATCACGACATCGAATCCAGCAAGAACAGGGTGGGGAAAAACCACTGTCTCAAGAACCTCTCTTTCAGTGGCTAAGTGCTAAGCTCTTCCCGGCAGGGATCTCCTTTAAAAGGGTGTAAAAACTCAGAAACTATTTTTTGCTCGCTGGTTTGTACCGCAGGCTGTGGTAGCATCTATGCTGTCCATTATCAGGGACCTCTAACTGGGGCATGTTGAACCTCGACATACCACTAAGCCACCCCTGAACCACCCACGACAGCTCCATTCTAAGTAAGCGTATTAACATTTTAACTCCAGACACAGAAGGAAAAGCAGGGTGTTTTGTTTGGGAGTAGGGCGGGACTTTATGAAATGGCCTCACTGCCCACTTCCAGAGTCAATACAGTTATTTTTAACGAATGCTAACTCAGTAGACACAGCAGCTCCTACCAGGCAGCGTAGGAGTCTGTGGGTTGGCATTTTCTCTATACCTGACATTACTAACACCTAACAGTGCTTGGAGGGAGGCTCCCCACACTCAGCTAGGCATGAATGCTACTCTTTACTACCGCGGCAGGAAAATTGAAGTCGCAAGGCTAAAAAGTGCCTATTTGTTCAGGGTTTAGATCAGCAACAACCGAGAACATCCAAGATCAAAACAGCCACAAGCCTAGCTGGGGCGGATGAGGGGAGCTGCCATGACACAGAAGGGCCCAAAGCACATCATCATCTACTGATCTGTTTTGCATTCTTGGAGGAGCCCACCAGATTTGTTCTAACGCACACGAGAAGGGGAAAATGAGTTTCACAGCCGTTCTCACCTGTGGCTGCTGGAGACCCTCAGCTGTGCAATGCAGCAGCGTTCTGTGCCGGGCACTAACACCCCCCCCTGCTTTGACGGGATGGGGTTTTGCACACAGGTGGCTCTTTCTCAGCTTCACAAGCATAACTGCAGCACCGAGTAACCAAAAAACACATGAATCCATACCCGGCCCGGATTCCTGCCCGTAACTGAGGCCTGATGTGTGCTTGGTCCGTACTCGGAGCGTCTGTGCCCTTTGCTGGCGGGCCATGTCGCAGGTTTGGTTGGGATGCCATATCTGTTTGCAGTGATAGCAGAACTCCGTCTGGCAGCCGTCCCTCTCGCAGGTCAGCTTGGGGCAGCTGGCACAGCCGTAGGCAATAACCGCGTAACTGCAGAAGGAAGACACCGGGTGAATCAGTAAAACACAAAGTTATCAAGCAACAATCCAGTGATTCTTCTAATTCAGCCTGCCCAGGGGCGGCGCAGGAGGCTGTCGCTGCCTGAGCTGCTCTGCTCAAAGCAGTTGGTTGAAGAGCAGCTGCAGCCAGATCTCAGGCTACGCCTACGTGCTTTTACCCCTGGAGCCTGCAGCAACACTGCCCTGCGGGGCAGGTCAGCGCAGCGGGCCATCAGCCCACCTCTCCCATCTCTTTTCTTTCATCTTATTTCTGATCACTGTCTGTACAGCAGCCTGCACGCTAGACAAATTCCTGCTCTCTCCAATCCTGCGGCTTGCACTGCAGGGCCTGAAATTAAGTAGTGCTAATTGGGTTAATTGGGGCAGATACCTTTTATACAGACAGCTTACAATATTGAGTTCTCCCCTCAAAAACTGCTGGCAGTTCTCACTGTCAATTCATACAGACCAGATTTGTCTTGCCTGGTGTGCCCAGCTAACAGCTTGCTGTTTCTGCCGATCCAGGCTCCCAGGACAGGCTCCCACTGCTCCTTCCAGGCGCCTGTGGCTAAACACACATACCCCGGTTCCTTAGGACAGTCATACGGGTGGATGCTCTATGGCCCGGAGGAGTCTAGGAAAGCTGAGGCTGTCCTGGGCACTTCAATCAACTGAATGATTCTAAAAAAGTGGAACAACAGGGGTTTCCACATGCAGCTATCTCAAGAAGCAAGCTCTTGTTGATCTCCACAGACTTTGCTTTTTTAAAGAGCGGTGAAAAACAATGCTCTGCCTCTGGAGAAGCCAAAACTTGAGTAAAACCTACTGAATGTGCAAAAGAGGGAGGCCAGGTTTAACCAGCTCGCTTTTTCTGATAGTAGTGTGACACTTCCAGAAGGAAGCGTGCTGCGTACACAGAAGTCTGAGCAGCATCACCAAGCACCGCTATAGGGAGCTGACTTACACTCATCCAGGATGCGGTTGTTTCCACTGGCAGGGGCTGAACTGAGCAATTCCAGAAGTGCCTTCCAGTTCTGCGGCACCAGTGTGGCAAAGGGTATTTCTGTTGATCATTCTCAGTATTTTTGTTAGCGGTCAGAGGGGAATAACTCCTATTTAAGGCTTTATATTTAGAGCTTGTGTAGCTCAAGTTGTATTGCCTCTTCACAGAGGCAGCAGCGTGAGAACCGCTGAATGTGTCATACCACAATGATTCATATCCCGTGGGAGTTTGAGCAACTTCATCCTGCCAGGGTACGACGTAATCGCCAAAGAAACAACATCTCTGCGCCGAGCGCGGCGCCGGGAGGCACGACTACAGGGTCTCCGCGTGCATCAACGGCTGCGCACTCCTGCACATGAAGCCAATATTGGAGGAGAGATGGGATACAGATGGCCTGGGGGTTTGGGAGGGACAAACTTGACCCACATTGACCCCTACGCATCTTGTCTGGGGAAGATCCCACTAAGCATCCTTACCCTGCCGCTGTCATAGAGCCAAAGACCTACCCCTGGCAAAAAAAAGAAAAAAAAAAAAAAGCTTCGTCTGACCAGCTGTGTTATGACACACTGCTATTTCAAATCATAACAGCAGGCTAGGAAAGCTCAGTGTAATATATTAAGCAATCCCATGCTCCAGATTAACCCTTCACTCGAAATGTAGAGTTTTTCTACACACTCGAGAGAAGTGTGAGAAAATTCTATGAGAAATTAAAATAGTCACCATCTACATTTTACTCCTAGAGCTGAAATGACAAATATCACGAACAAGCCCACAGCTGGGGAGAAACAATCTACATGACTATTAGGGAAAGAAATAACACATCTCGGAATTCAAGGTCAACTAGAAGGAGGCTGTTGAAGCGATGTGCCTAGGACGAGCCGCGGCAGGATCTGGACGGCCAGTGCACGTCCCCTCTTCACCTGACCTCTAACACACCGCCGCGTTACACAGCCGCTTCCAGGCTCAACCCCAGCAGACAAAAAGAGAAACTTCGACTTCTCCCCACGCAGCAACGACAGCGAGTGTCTTCCCGAGACCCCAGGAATCGCACAGCATTGTTCCCAGCCCACTCGTTGGATGGCCACGAGTTGCCTCCATCCTTCCTCCTGCTTCTCCGCAGGAGCCGGAGCCTCACCAGTTGCCTCCAGCCTCATTCAGCGAGCTCAGCCTACACAGCTCTGTTTCTTTAAGGTTCTGTTATTCTCCCAAGCTTCTAGGAGAGATGCAGTGTGACAAACACTAGACAGCGATGCCACCTGATTGTAGCAAGGGGAAAAAAAAAAAAAAGCTGCAAGCATAGAAAATTATTTGTACTGCGATTGATGGTGCATCAATTGACCGGTGTTTCCATGGCAACAGTGTTGTGTTGGTCCTCCTCCTCCTCCTCGGCAGCACAGCCAAGCTCTTTCATTTACGAAAGACTGCAGTACGCGTGGAAGGCACAGGATGCTGCGTGCCACACGCTCAGGGTTTTGTCTGCCATCGCCCAGCAGCCCCTCGCTGCCGTCACCTCGGCGGTGGGCGACCCCCAGTGCTGAGCATCGCCGTGCCCCCAGCCCTGTGCTCCCGCTCTGGCTCGAGATACCGGCACTGCTACGGTGGGAAAGCCCGCTGTAAATAATTCATACCCTGACTTTACATAAGCACAGTGACACAAACTCACTGGGAAGAATGAATAGGGTGATTAATTCCTCTCCCTGCCGGAGGGCTGATTCCAACAGCCTTTGTTCGAGTGCTACAGACACACTAGCAGCACTGGTCTGCAGCGACCCGTGGGAGCTGTCTGGTTTCCAACAGCCAGGTCACTTCTTGCCTCTGCTGGGCAGCTCTGAGGAGGATGCACATCGCCTGGCTAACAGGCGAGGTGCTTTTGCTCGCACGAAGAGCCGTGCGTGACACCAGTCTGCCCAAACCCCCCAAAGCAACTGCTGGATCAGACTCAGGCTGGGTTTACTATCAAAGAGCCAACGCCCTCCAGGCCACGCTGGGGCCGGCTCCTTCCAACCAGACAGCCTGGGTGACGTACGTTGCATTTACACCTTATCCTCAACACAGATAAATATCACAGCAGCCAAAGAGCTGAGATTCGGTAAGCAGGTACCAGATTTTCTCTAGCTGGTTAACAGCAGGGGCATTCCCTCTGGTATTGCTCTGTGGGCAGCGTAACCTGCTCTATCTCCCTGATCTTATCCCCAGCGTTACTGAAATATCAAGTTCTAGCACTGGATTTTGTTTCAGAAAGGAGCAAAGCTGTTGTTCGCTATTAACACTGCCCTCTGAAGAAACAAGCGCTTACACAGCGATGCTCAGAGGCCATGAAATGGGTAACCTGAGCCAGGTTAACCGATTTGCATAGGAAGGCTATTACAATGCTCTGATTAAATCTTCACAACCCTCCCACCACGCTTTCCATTCTGACTACTAGGTCAGACTTTCCTTTCTTGTTCTTGCTACCCAGAACTGCAATCCAAGCTGAGTTCTAGCTAAACTTTCCAGCACGTCTCTTAAGTTTCCCGAACAAAGCCCTTTTCCAGGCAACTTTGGTTCATGCTCAGATAGAAACCTACCACAGTTCATTCAAAGGAAAAGAGAAGAGAAAATGAAAGCAACACGCAGATAACTATAAAGTCATCAAGCTTGGCTGGGCTGACTTCTGGACAGACAGACATTTCCTCACTTAGGCAACGGATAATGAGTCAACATCATTCCTCTGTGCCATGCACTCACGTCCTCACTGGGAAAAAGTGACCGTTTATAGTTCCTTCTTCCCCACCGTGGAAGCTGCAGGGTGTCCCCACAGCTCGCAGCGATACACACGGCCGGGAAACTCCACGCTTCCCATTTGTGCAGAAAAAAAAGCTTTCTTTTAAATTCGGGAAACAATGGCTCAGCTAAAACCCCCTTCAAGTCCTATCACTCATACCCGATTTGTCTGTATTTCCACAATTCCCAAGGTCAAATCCTAGCGCTCTAGCGAGGTAGTAGGGATAGACGGAGTGTCCTTTTGGAACCCAAGGCCCATCACCTGTTCTGACTGTTGACAAGCAAGCAAAGCACACCTGCAGTGAGGGCTCTTCACGGGACTCGGTAGGACCAGAAGTGTGTAGCAGCAGCAGCACCTCACTGGGGGTGAGCCGCCCCTCCTGCGCTGTCCTGGGACCCAGGTGGGGACGGGCAGCACCCCAGCAGGACAGTGGGTGGGATTCCATCCCCAGGACCTGCTGGGGACAAGCAGCATCCCAGTGGGACAGTGGGTCCATGACCATCCCAGCTGGGACACCGTCCCCAGCTGTCCCAGGACCCCAGGTGGGGACGAGCAGCACCCTACGGGGACAGTGGGTCCCACTTCACCCAGCTGTCCCAGCACCTGCTGGGGACAGGCAGCATCCCACCAGGCTGGGGGTCTCCCTTCCCAGGACGGATGGATGGGGCAGCACCCTGTGGGGACAGGGGGTCCCCCCCTCCCCAGGCTGTCCCAGGACGGAGGGGGCAGCACCCCACCGGGACACCGTGTCCCCCCCGGCACTCACCCGCAGTCGGGGGCCGGGCACCAGCGGCAGTCGGGGTCGGCGGCGAGGCAGCGGCGCAGCATGAACTCCTCGTACTTGGCGACGAGGTGCGGGGAGTCGCGGAGGAGG
This sequence comes from Pelecanoides urinatrix, assembly GCA_013400755.1. Taxonomy (NCBI): domain Eukaryota; kingdom Metazoa; phylum Chordata; class Aves; order Procellariiformes; family Procellariidae; genus Pelecanoides; species Pelecanoides urinatrix. The sequence continues at coordinate 116,318 of VZTQ01005255.1, forward strand.
CGGCGGATGTCGGNCCGGGCGCTGCCTCCGCCACGCTGTAACGACAGCGGCCCCGGAGCCCAGTGAGTGCGGCACAGCGCCCGCCCCNAGGACAGTGGGTGGGATTCCATCCCCAGGACCTGCTGGGGACAAGCAGCATCCCAGTGGGACAGTGGGTCCATGACCATCCCAGCTGGGACACCGTCCCCAGCTGTCCCAGGACCCCAGGTGGGGACGAGCAGCACCCTACGGGGACAGTGGGTCCCACTTCACCCAGCTGTCCCAGCACCTGCTGGGGACAGGCAGCATCCCACCAGGCTGGGGGTCTCCCTTCCCAGGACGGATGGATGGGGCAGCACCCTGTGGGGACAGGGGGTCCCCCCCTCCCCAGGCTGTCCCAGGACGGAGGGGGCAGCACCCCACCGGGACACCGTGTCCCCCCCGGCACTCACCCGCAGTCGGGGGCCGGGCACCAGCGGCAGTCGGGGTCGGCGGCGAGGCAGCGGCGCAGCATGAACTCCTCGTACTTGGCGACGAGGTGCGGGGAGTCGCGGAGGAGGCGGCGGATGTCGGCGGGGTTGAGGCGCTCGCTGCACTCGGGACAGCAGATGTTGACGCGGGACTCGGTGATCTCGATGCGCAGGTACTGCCGCAGGCAGGCCCCGCACGATCGGTGCGGGCACGACAGCAGCCGCGGGGCGTTCTCCGCCGGCTGCCGCACCAGGCACAGCGGACACTCCAGCTCCTCTTCGCCGCCACCCTCCGCGACCACCGCCGCTTCCTCGGGGGGCGGCGGAGGCGGCGGCGGTGGGGGCGGCGGGGCCGGCGGGGCGGCGGGAGGCGGCGGCGGGGCNAGCGGGCACGGCCGCCGGCGCCGCCATTTTAGTTGCGGGCAGCGCCCCCGGGCAGGCCCGAAGCCCGCGGGTCCCGGTGCGGCGGTAGCTGTTCCCCGTTCCCGTCCCGCGGCAGCGGTGCCCCAAGTGGCCCCGCAGTACCTCAGCCCCCTCTCTACAGCCGGCTCCCCTCAGCGCCCCCGGCTCCCCTCAGCATCCCGCCCTCGGCACTGACAGGGCCGCAGGGCTGACCCGGAGCATCGCTGCCCACCCCGGGGTGGGCCATCGCGGCCTGTTGGCCTCACCCAGCCAGAGGCTTCCCCCCGTCCCAGGCCTGGCGCTGAAGGTGGGTTGTGAAGGGGCCTGGCGCTGAAGGTGGGTTGTGAAGGGGCCTGGCGCTCTCCTGGGGGCGGGTGGAGGGCTGTTCTCCTGGGGCAGTTTGCTTTTTAACATGTCTCTTGTTGGAGCCGGGGGTCTATAACCACAGGAGTCCCCTCTAAATTCATTCATCCCGCTGGGGCATCTTGTCCCTCGCTGCGTGGCCCTCCTTTATAATATTTGTGAAGAGTCGTCTGGAGATTTACTCACCCAGGAACTCTTCCCTGAGTGCAGGGTTTGGCCTCTTTCATACAGAGGCACTGAAACGACAATCCACATGCTTACTGCAGTCATGCAGAAATTTAAAAGCCTCCGTTTCCTTCCAGGGTTCCCCCGTGCCCACAGGGGTCTGTCAACCTCGTCTCCCGTTCAAAGGCAGATAAGCTAACGGGAAGGACGCTGCCTCTTATTATGCAGGGGAGGTGAAGCAGAAAGATCTGCTGTGGTCTATGAAGTGCATGTTAAATCGGCACAGAAGGGGCTGCTTTCCCTGTAGACTGTCAGCTTCTGACTGGACAGACTGTAGTTATTCATGTGACAAGACAAGTGTGGCTTCATCACTGTCTTCCAACTATCGCCATTCCTGAAATCATTTCTTTCAGCAAAGCCTATTTGCATAGTTATTACCAGGCTCCTTCCCGGCTGCGGAGGGCTCCGTTCAGTGCCTCTGGGAGGGAGAACAAGGTTTAGCAAACCGAACCCAGGCTGACAGCCGAAAGCACCTGTGTTTCGGTGCTCACGCTGCCTGACTTGCTGTAGGCAAAGACCCCGTGCCTGTCTGTACAGCAGAGATAATGATGATGCTTCCCCATTTGATGGACAGGTGAATGAAGGCACAGAGGAAGTAAATTACCTGCATAAGAGCACACAAATGAAGCCTCCTCCTCTCCTAATACCCTCCAGCTCTTCTGTTACCTTCCCTGTGCTTTTCTTCATTAATTCTGTGCCTGCCATACACCCCTCACTTAGTGCTTGTCCCAAGATGCCTGCTGCACCCAAGTCCTTCCCTAGAGCTGATGATCCCCAGACACTTGTCAGCTCTCCCTCACCTCTGCTGCGCTCGGGCATTCCGGCCACAATACACGTGGCTTTGGCCCAGCTGGAAGTTTTGGACCACACTTAGGACTGGCCTCAGAGTGTTAAATTCCTGCCTGGGATCAAGAACCTTGTTATTAATGAGCTAATTTAGCAAGGGAGCTAAATAGTTCTGCTCTAAGGGAGGCAGGGCTGCTACAAAGGGTGTCTGTGGAGCGTGTTGCCCCTCAGCAGTGTGAGCTGCCGAGCTCCAGTCCCTGACGGGCTGGCAGGTCATGGGCAGGCACGAAAATGCTTAGCGTTTCTCTGACACTTCTGATGTGGAGCTCCCGGAGTGCACTGACACATGAAAAGATCCTCTGCCCATTTCACTAGTGGGAAAGGAAGGCCAGAGAAAGGACAGACGTTGTACTGGTGTAAAACAAGATTATATTGAAATTACCTATTTCTGTCTGAGACAGGCCAGGTATGAGGCACCTTTAAATGGCTGTCGCTACCCATCTGTAGCAGAAACTGTCTCGGTTTGATGATTTCACTAGAAAAATCACACTCCTGACTGAAATAGAGAAACCTGAACAGGACTTGTGTGTGGGACGGATCTCCCAGACAGCGCTCTGACAGCTCAGCCCTACGTCCTTTGCAGCTCAAGAGCACAGACTGTAACTAATTACGGGAAGGTTTCATCTCAAAAGCTAATGTGAGACAGGCCTGAATTACCAGTAGTGCAGACACAGAGAGACAGAGAGCAAAACCATCTGGAGTCCCTGGGAAAGGCATCAGCTCACAACGTGCTGATGGGGCAGAAATGACTCTTCATTCCCTTATATGAGGAATCAGGATACAAACAGGGCTGGGGGAGGCCAGGGTAAATTCGAGAGGCTCACGCTGACTTCAGAGCCATCTTGCCTGCTCCTGAGCTGAGCAGACCTCTTTCCAGTCTTTATATGTTTAAGGGAATCCAGTGCTTTTATGGAGCTCAGAGAGAGACTTCTAACTGGCCTGACCCTGCCGTGGTTCAGACACACCATCTACTTGAAAACAAGTTCACTGTGGCTGAGGTGTTTCTCCGTGGCGAGTTTCCGTAGCCCTTGCCAGCAGCAGAGGCTCCAGCTCAGCACGTTCCTGACTAGGGAGCAGTTTGAACCCGGTGATTTGTTTTGATTCAAACTGAAAAAAAAAAAACCCAGCCACGACCTGGGGCTGGGAAGGAGAGGGCACGGAAGTGGGCTGCCAGGGAGGGGAGGAAAGAGGCTGGTTGGAAAATCACTGGCTGAGATCAGCTCAGCCCCTTCCCGGGGCTGCAGAGAAACCGTCACCAGTGTGACCATTTAACTGAGGGATATTTGAAAAGATAAACAAAAACAAAAACAAAAAAGAAAGGGGGAGAATTCAAACGCTTCAGTGAACCGCTCTGCAAATCCCAGCTCTGATAGGCAAATTTGCTCTTGCTTACGCTGGCAGAAAGCTGGAAGGCTGCTGACTTCTCACCCCACTGCTTAAATCAGAGCAGGATTTGGCACAGGCGACTTTTAAAACTGCCTGAAAATGCCATATCTCGTAGGAAGGCTTCCAGCAGCAGTGTGGGACATGCTTTGTCCAGCCACCAGTTGGAGCCAACTCGCACTGCCCAGTGCTGTTCCCAGCCTGGACGGAGCCACGGGGGAGGCTGGGCTGGGCTGAACCTGCTTTTGGGGGGCACAGGGCCATTTTCCAGAGAAATACCCTGGCCACCCAGACCCCAAAAACCCCCACAAAGCAGAGTGACAGCTCTGTCACTGGCTTTAAGGAGGAAGAGCCTCTGGTGATGTAATGAAAACTCCCCTTCGTAATTCAGAGAGTGAAAGCAGAGGCTGGCTGCCGGGAAGGGATTGTGAAACTCAGACTGGGAGTATTTGCATGGAGGGACTGGGGTGTGCCGTGGCCGGGAATATTGCTGCGGTGGGGTGCTGGCAGGCAGGCGCGCCGGCTTTGGTTTGCAGCCGATAAAATAGAAACTCCGGCTTCTACCGTGTCCCCTTTGCCCACCCCCCCCCTTTCTTGGTTACCCAGATAGCACAGGTATGGTAAATAACTGCCTGTTGCTCTTGTCCCTGGTCCACAGGACGCAGGAGGATGTTGAAAGAGCTATTTCAGGACAAAGATTCAATCTGCCTAAACCTCCAGGTCATTCTGGCACTGAGGTGCGAACTCCTCCCTGGAACAGACTGTTTTCTCTAGAAGTGCATGGGACTCCTCAGGGTTTCTCCCTCTTTACCCAGGCAGGGATGGGCGGTTATTCATGGGGCACAGGCTGTGTTTCAGAGCAGATGGAGTTTAGAGAAAATCCAGCTCCTGTTGCTGCTTTCTGAAACAGCCACAGACATGATGAAATGGGGGAAGGAGGGAAACAGCTTTACACCAGGAATTCTTCCTTGTTGCCAGACAGGGGCACTCTGGAATGACTCAGCTCCGTTCTTGCTGGGCAGGTTGGGACCTTTGGCCCTGTTTGGGTGGGACAGCCAGGGCTGTTAAAGGGATCCAGATGCATCAGGATTCACCAGTGCCAAAATGCAGATGACAGTTTCAAGGGTCCGTCTCCTGAGGAGCCAGCCAGGTACGTGCTGTGTCACCTTGCAGACAAACCTGAGAGGTTGCTGTAGTCACAGCATCTAGATGAAAGTGAGAGGGACGGAGAGACTCAAGGTAGCACAAAGGTAGTTTTAAACCTCTCAGGGGTGCAGTGGGGGAGTCTCAGCCCCGAAGAGTCATGCCAGGAGCATGTGGGTCTCCCTTAATTCCTGCTCTCGGGGTCCCAGCTCCCCTGGGTGCAGAGCAGGGATGGCAGTCTTGGTCTGTCAGAGGGGTTCAGCAAAGCGTAACCCTGAGAGCTTTGAGATCTGTGGTGAGGGATGATTTGCATTCACAAGGTAGCAGCTGTGTATTCAAGAACTGAAGCTCATTGGGGTCATTTTCTGCCAGGGCCCTTGGGAAACACTGGTTTGTAATGACATGCACTCTGATCATTTCTCAGATGGAGATGTCGTTATCGGCCGTTTATGTCTCTCCAGGGAAGACACCAGTGGCCGCGGAGGGCTCTCCCCAGTGTGCAAATCTGCACACGCTTTCTGGGTTGATCTAGTTAGTTCATGTTCTGTTTGCCTCCCGTGGTCCCCTGAGATGTGCTCAGGGAAGGAAGAGATGATTCTGCTTGACTCCCTTTTTCTCTGCTGGACTTAACAAGGATTGACATTCTTTTAAATGACGAGCAAAAGACAGGAGATGGGAGCCCTGGGATCAGAAATTCAAGGCTCTTCCAAGAGGATTGCTCTGGTTTACTCTGCGGTTACACCTCCTCTCCCCTCCATCTCCCCATCCCACTCTGCTCCCTCCTAACACCCACATGCACAGCACAGCAATCTTCCACTCCCTGCTGTGACTTTCCGGGGAAGATGCTGTCATGTGAAATCCTGGGAGAGAGTTAGCGCATGGAGCTCTCTGAAAGCATCGCGCGTCCCTTGCAGAACAGGCCTGCAGACGGAGGAACGCTGCGCTCCCCCTCCTCGAAATCCTGAACGCGCTCAGGGATGGGGGTGGGGGAAGCGGGGAATCATCTTGTAAGCTTGGAGCTGCCTACACACATGGCAAGTCTTGTCAGCAGCTGATAAAAGGGGTGGGAGGCTGGGAGATTTTGTGGGGGAAGAATTTGGAGGCTCGCGTGCCCATGTAGCTCACCATCCTTTCTCCTCCAGGGCTCAGCCAGCCAGGAGGGCCATGGGGCTGGCCCCGTCGCTGACACACGTGCATTGAAAGGAGACCCTGAACAGGGATGCAGAGATAACTACCGTCTACTTCAGCAATGACGTAAAGGTAGGGAGCGTTAAGCAATTACTTATAATAGTAATGTGACATGCTTTTCCCCTCTACAAAAGAAGCATTTCCTTTTGTAGTAAAAGCACAGGCTGTTCTGATTTCTTGAGACACCTGTTGTCCTGCACACTCAATGAACAGCTTTGGGGATAGAAGTAACAATGATCTCTGCTCTCGATTCACTCTTACTGGTGACCTGCTATCCTTCATGATGGGGGATTTATAACTGAGAAAGTTTAGCACAGTAGGGTGCTGCCATGAGGAAAGTGCTTGATCTGATCTCTACAGTACGAGGAAGCAGCCAGACTCCCTCCTCACCCGAGTGGTTAAACAGACAATTATGTGTTTGGTGTTGGCATAAACACAGGCAAATTAGTCACTGGAGAAAACCCCAGCGCCTGTGACAGCTGGTTGTGGCTAGAAGAAGGTGGAGGTGACAAACACCTCTGATAGCAGCAGGCAACTGCCTGTCCAGGGCACACTGTGCCAAGGTGGCGGTGGCCGGGCACTCGGTGGGGAGAGCCAGGTGCCACCAGCAAGAGGCACGGAGATGGCGTGACAGGGCAGGAACCTAGCACTGGCTCTGGAGGCTCTCCTCGCTCCTCGCTCCCTGATGACAGCTGGTTTTCGGGGTGCTCAGCATCCTGCAGGCTGTGAGCAAACCTGGCCGCAGCAGAGGCAGCAAGGATCAAGGTGAAATCTTCAGGAGGACCATTTGCAGAGGACTGAGGAAGGGTTTGTTCTGCCCTCAGAAGAGCAGATGCAGAGAAGCTACAGCACTAGCACAGGGCTTGATTTCTGCAAGGAGAACAGAGTGAGGCACTGGCCTGGTTTCCAGGAAAGGAGAACAGTGTGTCACAGAGAAGGCATTGAAAAGACCTGAGGCTTCTGCTCAGCTTTCTGTCTCACTCCTGCAGACACGTGGGTGCTTGGGAGTTCAAAAGGCTGAACTGGAGGCTGTCCCGCAGCTGGTGCAGGACAGGAAGCTGTGGGCTTCTCCTGCAGAGCTGTTGTTGGGGCATAGACCACAAACAGTGTCCCTGTCTCTGCTGGAGATCCCCGCATGGCTCAGCATCTTTCTCCCTACAGCACTGACCTTTGCAGCGGGAGTGTGGGGACTGGAGCTGGATGGGAAGGCTTGGTACAAGGCACCAGCTCTAGGGCCCCGATCCCCAGAGACAGCCCTTCAGCAGCATCGCAAAACCTCACAGCATCTCTGACATCCTTTCCAGCTGGTGCATCCTACAAGGGTAGGGCTGGGCACACCACACATTTCCTCCACCCGACGCACCCATTTCCTATTTTCTGCAGACATGACAACTAGTGAGTTAATCCTGCAGGCCATAAACTAAGCTGTATTAGCAGACACCATCTGTCCTTTTTCATTTGCTGATGCACGACCTATTTTGCTGTGTAGTGGAGCAGGCACTGCAGTTTCGGGGCTTGCGTTTTGCGGTGTCCCTGTTGCCAGGGTATAATCCACTGCTCGCAGTGATGTGCTAATGGGAGAAGGCTCCAGTGAACTGAGCACCAGGGGGACCTGCTGTCATGGGCAGGTGGTGGCTGAAGCCTGTCCCTACGGCTGCTTGGCCTCAAAGGAGGTTTGAGCCCCAGTCCCACAAAACACCTGGGAAGAGAAGGGTCTCAGCAGAACTTCCAAGGACGAGAGCACGACTGCCCTCAGCAGGGCCTCTCCTTACCTGGAGCCCCTTCAGCAATGGCCATGGGAAGGTCACTGTGAAATAACACCCTCTTACAGCCATCACCCAACCTTCACAGCCCTGCACTGGGTCTGGGGACAATAAAAGCGAACTTAAAAAAAAAAAAAGTGAAAGGGACTGTTTTCATCTTGGCAGGGGAAGAGACATATCCACATTCCCTCACTTGCCAGGAGGTCACGGAGAGACCTGAACATCTGAGAGAATATTAGCATGGGGCTCAATGCGGTACTTCTTTCCCCAAGTAACAACCCTCCACTTCTTTGTCTCGGAGGCAATGTTTCCAAAACACGTACGACCTCGGCACCTCCAGAAGTCCTGTAACACAGAGATCTTTCTCATACCAAAGTGGCGTTCATGGGAACAGGCCGTGTAGTGTGCTCAGCACTCCAGCCATGCTGCTCTGGCCTGGGGTAATTCCTGTGCTTTACAGAAACTGAGCAATGGCAATCACAACAGGACAGGGAAAGACAGGAAGAGAATTCTTTCTTTATCCTTCTGAGGGGATCTGGTCATGTCTTGGAGGAGTCTGGTGACCCTTGTCTAGGTACAGAAGTACAGACATTATTAAAGGTCATAAAACCATCAGGATATTTCCAAGCTGATTATCATATTTGACTTAACCGACTCTCAAAACAATTCCAAAGGTTAGCGCCTTGCTGTGTGAAGCCGCATTTCCTCCTAAATTTACCAACTTTTTATTTAACTCAGCACTGGTGGCAGAAATTTTCCCTGAGCTCTGAAATAAAGAGCAAGGAAATTCTGTCCTTGTGTGCTGTTAGGAGTCAGGGAGGGAACTGAGTTCAGGGGGCTTGGTGCTAACACGTTCATCTGTTACTCAGAACCAGGGCGATCACTGCTCACTGACCTCTGCCTGGGGTCCCAAAATCAGTCGGGGAGTTTTCAGCTTCCTGCCTCACTGCACAACGAAAGTGGAAGAGAGAGTGGAAGGAGTTATTCAGACTGACCTTGGCATTAGCCAGACAACTTCCTTCTGAGTTAGCTCAGTTGCACTATTTGGGCTTTCCGAGGAACTCTCAACCTGCTGGGGAGGACGTGACCTGAATCCACCCACTTCTGTGCCGTCAGTGTCCTCCGAGTAGCCAACGCTGGCTGCTGCAAGGACAGTGCAAGTAAGCTGGCATGGAGTCATTTCCCTTTCCTGCTAGTTCTGCTCCTTTCTTTTAGAAACGGGCTTAAGCTCTGAACCCCAGGTTTCGTACCCTGCTGCAACTGTAATTGGTGGTAACTTCTGCGCAGTCTTGCTGCCTACAGAGATGCTTGACCCCTTCACAAATCTTGCTAAGCTTTGGACACCCACAGCTTCCAGTGGCCATAAGCTCTGCTGTCTCCTTCCTGTCTTCGCCCAGTGTTCCCTTGTCCATGCTGTGCACACTCACTTGGCCTCTGCAGCAGATGTGACAAGAAATAATGACTTTTCTGCAGATGCCGTGATGTCCCTGCTGCTCTCCTGCAAGGTGCGATCTCCATCCTGCACTGTGAGGAGAGGGGACGGTAGCTGGTGTCAGGATCTCTGTGCTAGGAACAAGGTTTACTTGCAGACTGACAGCCTGGGGCATAAATCCCCACAGCAGGACTGGTCTCAGCGTTTCTTACTTCTTTCTTTGTGCTTTGGGAAGAGAATTGACTCAAGAATTGTACTGATCTGAGGCCAAGGAACAAATATCCCCCCTTCACAGACCACAGCCACGGGCCTCTCTTGTACGCTGTGTGAGGAAGAGGAGCAGGGAAGGACAGTGCTTCGCCAAGACTAGAACATACCCAAATCTGTGACTACTGTCAGGAGGTGGGAAGAGGAAGAAACAGCCCATGCGGTCAGCCCTGGAAAGGGCAGTTCCTGCCGAGAACTGACTGGGGAACATTCCCATTTTCATAACCAGCAACAGCTGTCAAAAGGGGAAAGAAGAGTGATTCTGGACCCTGCCAGCAGCACCTCCCGTCTGCAGCCGGGACGGGAGAGCAGCAGAGTGCTCCCAGCACAGCCCTCTGGCCTCGCAGCAAGGAAAACGTGTGTCATTTTCCAGAGGACTGAGCCAGCACTAACCAGGTGGGAAACGTATAAGCGTCTCACTTTGAAAATCAGCTTGATCAGGGTTCACTTTCTCAGATGAGCTCTTTCCCCAGCCTGATCCTTGGTTGCCAAGCCCCTGCCCTTAGCCTGGTTCAGTCCAGGGCTGCTCCCCTAGTGCTCTGTTCTCTCTGCAGCAGAACAAGGTGGGCAAGGGGAAAGGGGAGCTGTAGTTTGGTGCATCCTTCATTCCTGGGCCAGCATGGAAAGCTAAATGAGATTTGTTTTGCCGGGTTTGTCGCTGACCCACCCTTTCCTTCCCCCGGCCCGATGCCGTGACCACGAGCCTATTCTCTCTAACTTCTCTTCAAGCAGAGCCCACCTTTACCGCAGCCAGGAAATTCCTCTTCTCCCTCCCTCCTCTCCCTCACCCCTTCACCACCATGAGAAACCCTCTTCCTTCTCTGGGGCTGATGTACTCTGTGGGTTGCCTTAGCCAGTGTTTAAGCAAACTAGCCCCTGTGCTGTCTGAGGAGGCTGGACTGTGCACAGCAGAAGATTGAGTAGGAGGTTTCTGGGGTGATCAGCATGCACTGAGACCTCAAATGCTTCTCTGAAATCAGGCCCTGCTGTTGCTCCATAGCATCCTTCTAACAGGGAGGCAGCAGCTATGACCGTCTCTCATCTGCCCTGCCCTGCCCTCTCTGATCCAGGCTGCCATCCCTGAGCACTAGAAAAAGTCCAGTGCCTGCCACTGCCTCCCAGCTGTCTCTGAGTTACAGGATCCCTCCCCTGTGTAAGCCCTGCAGTCTCTCAGGGGGCAACTCTTGGCAATAACAGCCCTATTTAAACAAAGCAGAGACAGCCTGACTTTACATGGCCTCCCTCTGCCTTTCCCTGCCCCCCTGCCGTCATGCATATTTGGGAAAAAGCCTCTCAAGGCAGCGCTGACTCCTGCGCATCCCGCTGTACGTGCAGCTCAGCCACAGCAACATGCTGGGGTTCACGTAGCTCTGGGTCCTGCTCCAGCTATTCCCACCCACTTTCTGTGGATCTCCTGCAGGATTCACAGCCTAGCACCTAGGGGTGCTGCCCACCCCCAGACACGTAAGAACAGTGCTTTCAGCATGGGATGAGCACCAAAACTGCAGCTGGCGATCTTGGCAGTGGACATGGAGCAGAGCCCTATACCCGGGCTGAGGACCAAGAATGCCTCTTTCCCATCCGACAAGCCAAGGCTTTGAGCCCTGCCAAACCCCAGTGTTTGTTCCTGCATTTGGCAAGCAAGAGATGGCAACAAAAGCATGTGCGAGGCAGAAAGAGGAGTTCCAGTGAAGGAGGGAAGTGGGTTTCTCTTGGGTCTCTGTGACCTTTTCTGGTTTGGAAATAAGAGAGTTGTGCAGAGATGCTAACAATGCAGTGAGGGTGTTTCAACTGTCTCAGCAGCAGAACAAGCCCTGTGGCCTCCTTCAGTCAAAGGAAACTGGAGCCCAGAGCCACAGCCCAGCCTTTGGCTGCCTGGGCTGGAACCAGTGGAAATTCAGCTCCAGGGAGTCAGTGCCTTCGCCTGTTTGCAAGGAAAATTTATTTGCAGCCATGGAGCCTTACTGTGGGCACCTTGTCTTCCAGCCCTGGTTCTCTGGGATACAGGACCTGCTGTGTGATGGGAACAGTTTTTCTTCTGCTGGCAGTGGCTGAGCCAAGTTCTCCTGGAGCCCACGGACTGGGATTTATATCAGCAATGCCCTCAGCCACGAGGATCCCATTGACTCCATCCTCACCGCCCTCCTTAGAGAAGCAAGTACAGAGAACGAGCTGTTGGGGCAGAGCCAAGAGAGGGGCTGAGACTGAAGAGACTCAAGCGGCTCCAGCAATTTCTCCATGTGTTTCCAGCCCTTCTTGCTTAACCTCACAGAGAAAAAGTGATGCTGGCAGGAGGAAAGAAAAGGAGCAGGGTTCTGCGCAGGTAGGTTGGGAATGCACCTAGATCCCCCCCAGAGCTGAGAATTAAGGCCAGGTTTATAACAAAGATAGAAATGCTGATTTGGCTGAAGGGATAATATTTCCGTTGGAAACCAGAGAACTATTGATTAATCAAGTAACCTCAGCTATTAAACAAACAGCTACCTCAGCAGAAGGAAATTTCAGCCTGGGTTTAGGGAGAGGATGGGGGGCCCGGGCAGTAGCGAGAACACACCAACCTGCTCTCCTTGACTCAGCTGCTGCGCTGCTTGCTCTCAATGGTACCAGATAAGGAGTGAAAACAAACACAAGGTAGGCACCAGTGAGTGCCTGTGTGTGCCCCTGCCAAAGGAACTGGAAAACATTCACTGCAGTGGAGTCGTGGCCAAGATAGGCTGTGGAACAGGAAGGATTAAAATGTCTCACAAGACCTGGCTCAGCTCCCAGGGCCCTCTCTGGACACTGGCACAAGGGCAGCTCCTCCGGCTGCCCCAGGCCTCTGCAGAGGCTCGCAGGTCCACAGCCCTCTTTTCCCAGGAGGGCTGGTGTTGCAGGCTGGGTACCAACACCCAGCAGAGCACAAGTTCCCATTTATTGTATTTCTATATTATTGTATATCTAGCAGTGATAGCCTATGGTAGGGACCAAACGCACCGGTAATACAGCGTGGCTGGGGAACAGGATCGCATGAAGGCACTAGGAGCATGTCAGAGACTCAGCTGCTTCAGCTGATGTGCAGATGCCAGGCTGTGTAATATTCACATGATCATCCCTTTTGCAGTGTAGGCAAGTATGGGGGAAGAGCAAGGAGAGCCAGCTGAGCAGTGGAGAAGGTCAAGGACTAGGAGGGTTGACTTGGCCTTTCTGCTTGTAGGAGGTCCTGGTGCCATTCCCCCACTGAATTTTGAATAACCTTGAAAAAATCAAGTTGAAACATGACTTAGAAGCAGTCCTAGCTGCTGGCCATGCAGAACTGCGACCTCAGGGACTGAAGCTGCAAAAAAGCAGCGTTAACTCCTCCCCGTGCCCTTCCCAAACTGCCCCCGGGAGCCTGGTTCAGGCCGTGCCTGGCAAGGTCTCATTTGGGAGTGCCTGGGTCCACCCAGGGCTGGCTCCCTCCCACCACAGCTGCCCTGTGCAGCACCGAGGGCTGGCACAGAGCGCTGCTAGCAGGTCCTCTCCTCCCCTGCCTGCCCACGTCAGAGGCACAAAACGCAACTGGCCACAGCCACCTGCGTGACAACCCTGCAGCCTGCTCCTAAAAACCTCCAGGCGCGGGCCCTCCGACTCGTTGCTCCTACAGAAGTCCCACACAGCAGCAGAAGCTGTTGCTGTTTGCAGAGTTACCATAAAAGAAGCAGCAGTATGGCCACCCCAGGCCGCCCCCAAATGCTCCCCATAGACCCAGCATCTGTGCCTTGGTGGGGGGAAGGATCGTGCATCTCGCAGCAATAGCCTTCCCTAATTAAAGCATATTTACGCTCCTTATTGCAATGCTGCTCTCTCATGTACACTCGAGCATTCCTGGTGACATTTCTCCATAGCCCCACTGCTGCCCCCAGCCCTTTAAATGACATGTGAAACATGGGAAATGTGTGAAAGTTATTTCAACAAAACAGTTGTGACAGGAGCATTGGTCTCTCCCCGTTATTGGATTTCAAACAAGGTTTCTTCAGCCCTACGGAGTTTCTGCTTTGTGCTTCTTCCATCTCCACCCCAGTATTGGTTTCTGACACCCACAGGGGTTACCAGCAATGGGCTTCTGACCCCAGATGTACTTTCCTCAGTCAGATGCACATTGAGGATCCTGAAGGGCAAAAGGCAGGTTAGCACAGATTGAGTGGGTGCTAATGAACTCACTTTCTAATTTGCTAACGTACTGCAGGGCACTGCTGCCCAGCCTCTGTGTAGGTGTAGAGTCCATACACCCCCCCGCTGTGGAATCAGAGCTGTAAACCCACCAGTTTTTTCAAGCATTAAAGAATGAGCCCAGCTTTTGGATTAGGAAGAGGGATGAAATTCACCCCAGGGCCATGGGCCAGCACAGCACATAGGTACTGCTGGGATGCTGCAGGGCACAGAGGTGACCGTCACCCCTTGTTCTCTCCGCTAGCAGATTGGATCCCGTTATGCAACTGTTACACTAAAAGGCAATACGACATCCAGAGCGGTTTCAAGGACTTTGTTATTTTGCCTTCCAGGTCTGCAGATCCCCAGGATCCACATCCAGAGAGCCCCCGGCAATAATCGTGCACCTGGCTGCCTTCCCCAGAACTATTGCTTCCTGCACAGGCAGGGTAAGTGCCGAGGCTGCTGGAGATGTGTAGTTTAGGATTCCCACCCCAAATGCACGCTGCTGGGCTCAGTCCCAGTGCACCAGCTCTGCTTACAGCCTCCTATCAGCTAGATGCAGCTCAGGGGGACCAGGTCTCCAAACTTCTCATTCATTTAATCAATGATTCATGCTCTAATGCCAAGAGAGAACTCTGGTCCCATTCTCCAGAGAGGGACTAAGGCTGCTCCCCAGTCCCTTTAGCCCATCCTGAGATTTCAGGTACTCCTGACTTTTCCCAGCAGTGTGTCAGTGACACACACTGGTATCCTGGGGGGACACATTTGCAGCTTCTGCACCAGCCAGCCAGGCTCTGACGTGGTCTTACTGTCCAAGAACAGTGCCAGGCTGTTAGAGCATTGTATAATACTGCTGCTGCCCAAGAGCCGTCCCACATCAGCACGTCAGCCAGAAAGATGCCGAGGCAGGCTCCGATCCCGCAGCCGCTCGTGGAGCCCACCCTGACCCGCCGCTCCCAGAGCATCTCTTACCTCACCTTGGAGCCCACTCCCGATGCAGCTCTCTTCCCTCCGCAGTCTCCCCGGCTCTCCCTTTCCCACTCCCCTTCCCTCTGCGCCACCTCCCCGGCGTGATGTCAGTGCAGCCCTGCCTCCGCAGCCTCCCCATCACACCCCTCCAGCACACCCCACTGCTGCTTCCCTTCCCAACGGTTGCCACGGCGACAGGAGGGGGAATCCCATCCTCTGGTCCTCCACCTCCCAGGGCCTCGCTTGATATCACCCACTGCAGCTCTTCCTAAAGAGCCTGGAGACCTCGGGAAGGACAGGGTGACAACAGGGAACAGCGGCAGGCAAAGGCCAGCGATGGCCTTGGGGGAAGCCAGGGCTCAACATACCTGGAAGGGGAGAGCAGAGGCAGTCATAGGAAGCAGGCTGGGACAAAACAGGCACTCGCCTTCTCCGCAGCAGTCTCCGCTGTGTCTCCAGCGCTCTTCCCACCTTTCCACACCCTCCATTCATTGCTCTCAGCCAGTTCTTTGTTCCTCAGCCCCACGTGCTCTTTCTGTTTCAAGGCTGTGCACACGTGTACCGTGATAGCACAAATCCCTTGTCTATAGAGAGTTTGTACAACTTGCCCACAGCAGGCACTCTGTAGTCACTTCTCCTCACTCCCAGGTCAAGGTCAGAGATCAGGTATCGATCAGAAACTTAAGACCAGCTCCAAACCAGACCACCAGGAGTCAGCGGACTCATTATTACTAACCAGAAACCCACAGCAAAAGGTTTTTCTGCAATCTCTCTTTTGCAGATGGTTTCATCAGGAAGGGAAAAGGGCAGATACTATATTTTTAGGACTGCAGCACATTTTTAATGAAAAGACATGGCCCAGGGCTTTTCATCCCTCCCCCCCATCCAAGATGCTGTTTCTTTTCAGCAGAAATATTGCTGCATTAGAGAACAGGTCACTTCCTCTATCAGTGAGAATTCAGTGTCCTATTTGATGCTGTTCCTTGTGCTATAAATAGGAATTTTCCTCTTTTATAGTTGCTGAATAATTGTGTGTATGAAATATGAACACAGTTTTCAAAAGAGTGCCTGATAAGCAGCTTGCTGGAGTGAAATCATTGAACAGAAGGGATTTACAGCACCTGCAGAGCATCACGTGCTGTGGAAAACATTCAAGGTCAACGTGACAGAGACAGGTCACAGAACAGATCCAACTACAGAGGACATAAGCTGGAGCTAAACAGCCTCCCCACAGCAGCCTTTCCCACAGCACCCCAGCAATTCATTTCACGCTCCACACTTAGGTAAGGATCAAACAGAAGCAGCCCAGCTCAGAGGAGCCAAGACTTCTCCATCCCACGTACTAGAAAGCCAGGAGGAGCAGGCAGAACGGGTTTTTAAAACAACAGCAGGCTAGTAGAGAACACAATCCCAAACGAGGAAGAGCATAGTTTAACATCCATCATCAAAAGAAACAAGGGAAGAACACCACAAACGCCAGAGAGGCACAAGCTTGCCTTCAAAAGAGACAGAATGCTAATCGGAGGTACAGAGAGGTAATAAAAATACCAGAGCACAGAGAGACTGAATGGCGGAGGAGTGAGCGAGCCCAATTATGCTGAAGAAACCAGTAATTTCTGGAGGAAATGGGCATATGCAGCCCAACCCTTTCTGGTGCCTGTCCACAGTGCCTAAACCAAAGCCATGAACACAAGCAAGGCTGCAACAGGGGTACCAAGGGCATTGTGGAAAAACAACCACCCTCCATCAGCACATCAAGAACAGCCTTCCTCCGAGATACCTCAGAGAGCCAGGGCCAGGGTCCCTGTGGAGGCAGGATAAAGGGAGGCCAGGAAATCCTCTCATTTCTTGCGTTAGAGATTTTGCCCCGCAGAGCTAGAGAGAGGCACCGGTGGAGGGGAAGGGATGCAACAAGGTACGAAAGGCAGAAAGCAAATGAGCAGAAACAGAAGACACAGTATGTGAAGCTCAGTTACTGCAGGAGGAGAGAAGGAAATAACATCAGCTCCTCCGCACACTAGTGCTGCAAAGGGAGGGTGAAAAGGCTAGGAATTACATCCGTTAAAAATACCTGAAGGAACTCTGACCAGGAAGGGTCTGGATACACAGGGGCTCAGTGCTTTCAGCATCACACATGAAGAACCGGGTGGGAGAAAAGCAGCAAAAGACACCATTGCTATGGTGATATAAAGCATTGGAACACACTCAGCAAGGAAAAGAGATAAAAGGAATTACAAGCCACATTTTCAACTCCACAGAACAACATCCTTGAGATAGGATCAGGCCCGAGGATCCACCCAGCTCAATCGTTAGTTGGCTATGCTGTCATCTGCCTCCTCTCGTCTTCCACACTGTCTGCAGGTCAAAGAGGACACAGCAACAGATACAAAATGTAAAGGGGTTATTTTATTATTGATTCAGAGGTTAGACAAGGCACCATTTGATCTAGAAAGAAATGCAAAAAACCCAATTAAGTGTTATTTTTGCAGTCAATTAAGAAAGTCTCTTTTGCATTTCTTCAGAATTGTGTGAATTCCAGCTTGGTCAAGATCACAGAAAAGCCACCCCATTGCCAAGTAAGGCAGGCTTGGACTAGAGCCGCAGCCCCTCTGTTCAGCAGCAGAGAAACCCTGAGAAGTCTCTATGCCGGGGTTTAGGAATGCAGCAGAACAAGAAAAACAAAACTTCCAGGAAAAGACCATGGTATCTTTTTTTCCTTTCCATTTCAGAAATGATGAGTCATTTGTTCATTTTGGTCCTCGCTGACAGGAAGCAACTTTAGAAAAATCACAGCAAACCTTGCAGTGGCCTCAGAGTACTAAAAGCCCATGATACAAGCCCCAAAAGTCCTGGAGAAGCCTGAAACGGCATCTAGTCCAGCCCTCCTAACAGGTCAAGGACCTCCGTCTGATTATTGGCAGAGATGTTTCACTCTGTACAATTGTTTTGCCTCCCTAAACTGAGATTTCTAAGGAGAAGGCCATCCCCTCTTCACAATGATTCTGCTGAATAAGAAATCCAAACAAAAACCAACCAAATCAGCCCCCAAGCCCCTTGTCTACCACCTCCTTATTCCCCTCCCATCAATCGTAACCCCCTCCCAGCTGCCCTCCCTGCCTCCCCTGCACCCAGGGCAGGGCTGCAAAGGCTGACGTAGCAGAGCGTGCAGCATTTGGTGGTCTCTCATCTGGTTCACGGAGTCACTCAGCTGGAATAAATGGGAACAAAGAAAAAAATAGATTTAGGGAAAAAAAAACAAAATTAATTATGGTCTATGGCAGAAAAAGGCTGGGCGAGCTGGATGCAAAGCGAGCACAAAGGGGAAAAGGAACGGAGAGTGGAGGAACACATTGTTCTTGCTGTGGAGTAAAACCACGACCAAGTCCAGGAACACCAACTGGCCGGGAACCCCTCCTGCCTTTACACCAGCATGTAGGGGGCTGCAGCTCTCCTCTGACTCTCTCGAGATGCCAAGATAAAAAGCTGCTTCCACTCAGAAATTCTTTACAGTCATCGAGATGCCGGGGCAGCTCTAATACACTTTCCTCCCTGCCAGCCTGGAGCACGGCAGTCCTATGCTAACTGCTATCCCGACCTCCCAGCACGCCGACGCCACGCACCGGGGCTGCCCTTTCACAGGAAAGCCAGAGACGATTGACAAGGCAACGGCCATCTGGGGGATCTCAGGGGACTGCAGGCTGCGGACGAAACTAGCACCGTTTACTTTCAAACCCTGTGTCCCCGCAGTCACGTGCTTTCAAGAGCAACAAGTCAACTGCTTTCAGTTCCTGGTGTTATTTCCAGCTTGCTGGAAGGGAAGAGGTTGTTTCCCTGGAAAGGATGTATGAGGACAGAGAGTGATTTTCAGATAAAAGAGAAATTATCAAGAAAAAGAGCAAGGGATTCCTGAGGATTAGGCATCTGCTCTGGACAGACAGGCCACAGCAGCTCAGTGCACAGGAGAGAGACAGGCCATCTCCTCAAAAGAGGAGGGTACTCAATAACACTAAATCAGTAAACATACATGGGAGGCCAAAGGACAAAGTTTCATCTGGGCCAATCTGCATTTACAGCAGGGTCCTCTAGGAAGGGCTGGAATCCTGCACGAGCGAAGGTCATCACCAGCCTTGCAGGGTCACCATATACAGCATAATGGCCCTGAGAAGCTGGGGCACTAACCACAAATGTCCTCAAATGGACAGCCTGAGAGAGCTGTTTGACTTGCTCAAGAAACAAGTACATTTCCATGATCTCATAACGAAGGTCGTTGGCTCAAGGGCACATTAAGCCAGTGGTTAATAATGCTGTCTCTCAGGCCTTGAAAAATCATTTGTTTTGCAATAAGGCTTTATTTAGACTTTGGGATGAGGAGAAGCTCAAAACATCTTCATCTCCTTGGCTAAAGCTAAGGCAAGAGTGAAGAGATAAAACCCAAGCCCTTTTCTTGTCCTCAGGAGATCCCAACATACCACACACAGTGACTGTCAGACTTTGACTAGAGACTTCATGTTGTTAAAAAAAGCAAAAAGCATCTCACTAATATTGGGGCCCACAAATGAGGAGAGGCTGAAACCCCCCCCAGCTCTCACCCACCCTCTTTCTGCCCCACAAGCCCCATCAGAATAGGAGGAAGACAGGCTGTGCTCTCAGGTAACCTGCCATCTCACAGAGAATAAGACACATACAACGAGAACAAGTTCTCACCCAGCCCCGAGCAGCAGCAGGCCGCACTCACGCACACAGCCCAGCTGTCCCTCCCGCGGCTGCTCCCCGGGCAGACACACACACACACACACACAGCCATTCGCATGCTTCCCACGAGCAACCCCGTGTTTCATT
Organism: Pelecanoides urinatrix; assembly: GCA_013400755.1. Classification (NCBI taxonomy): domain Eukaryota; kingdom Metazoa; phylum Chordata; class Aves; order Procellariiformes; family Procellariidae; genus Pelecanoides; species Pelecanoides urinatrix. The sequence continues at coordinate 135,757 of VZTQ01005255.1, forward strand.
TCCTGCAGCCGACAGAGCATCACCTATCCGGCACCCTGTGAAGGTTCTTCCCCCCGACACTGCTCAGTCCTGATCTCCAACCTTCTGCTAGTTCCCTGTGGAGCAGCCAGACGGAGCTGAAAGTACAGCTCCTTCCAGGAAGCTACAGTTTTAGAATGAAAGAAAAGGGTTTTGGCCCAAAGGGGTACAAACCCCACTTCTGGCAGCAGGCGGCTGGTGCTCGGGCTCGCTGCGACCTCTAGGGGCCAAACCTCCGGCATCCACAGACAGACTGACGTTCACATATACTGAGATAGAGACCGTTAACAGCTTGTTTAATAGAGAATTAGCACAGCCCTGCCTTGGGCTGCATCGTCTTGTCCCCTCCCCTTCTACTCTGCTTAGCTCTTCACCCTCCCCGGCCCCAGAGAGACAGAGACGGAGAGACAGAGAGAGAGAGAAGAGGGAGAGCTCCGTCCTGGGACGGAGCCCTAAATGAACATAACCAGGTCTTTACATGTTGCTCTCGAGAAGGCTGCCAGGATGCTAGCAAACACCACATCGGGAGACTGGGAGGCATCCACCGCCGTATGGATTCCTCGCTTGGTGTAGTAGGAGACCAGGGGAGAGGTCTGCGTGTGATAGGCCTTCAGGCGGGTTTTCAAGGCTGTTTCGTTATCGTCCGAACGGCGGATCAGGGGCTCTCCAGTGACCTGGGAGAAGCAAGGGGACAGTCTCCAGCTAGCTGCAGCCTGGCAGGCTCCCCCCTTCTCTCCGCAGCTCTGACAACCCCTGCTCCCCTCCTCCAGGACAGGCTACAATGTGGAGCTGCAGAGGCGATCCCCAGGTCCGCAGGGGAGAGCGGGGCGAACCCAGGGCAGCCGAAACAAGTCCCAGAGCAGTCACTGAAGAGAGAAGGATTCAGCATCGTGGTCTTTCCCCCACACACCACTTTGCTTGCTAAAAGGAGCCCAAGGAGCTTCCAGAGCAGACACCAGCTACAGTTGCTCCCCAGGAGGGAAACCAGTCACAACCCACCACAACTTCAGCTATGGACAGAGTCCAACAAGTTCTGAGGCTGGCAGAGCCCAGGCTGGCTCTGCAGAACGGCCATGCCCTTCACTCATCCCTCCAGGCCTCGCTCCCCGCAGTGCTGTCGGCTCAGGCTGCCCAGGCAGTTCCCCACGCTCCCCAGAAAGCCAGGACAGAAGGTACAAGAGAAGGAAAGAAATTAGTTTTTCCAGGGATGCTGCAAAGCATCGGCTAAACCCAAAGCAACGTAAGCTGTGGCCTTGGGAGCTCACATACATCGTCCTTCATGTGCTCTTTCGGGGGTCTGAACTCCTCGTGATAAGAGCGGCCACTCGCTGGGTGAATCAGCCTAAGACAGAAAGCAAGTGTCAGCAAAGTAGCCTGGTGCCAGGACAAGGTCTCCTGAACCTGCCACTCATCAGCACAGGAACATCTGCGATAGCAACCCGATTAGCCTCTAATTAAGAAAAAAAAATCTCTTCTAGCTATTTCTGTACCAAGGGCCTCTTTAGGCACTTGAAAAAAAACAGCTGTGCTAGGAGATGGAGAAGGGATTTTTACTTTATGCTTTGCTGGGGAAGGGAGCTAGCTCCTGGAGGTGCGAGGGGGACGTCTGTGTGCCGGCACGACCACGACTGACCCTGGGCAGTTGTGCCCCAAGACGTAGGCAGTGTCCTGCGTAAGGGATCAGCAATAGCTCCAGAGAAGCAAGAGCACGACATCAGCTGTCAGACACCGGGCTTAAAGGCCGAGCTGGGTCACCAAGGATGCCAATTCATATCGGCAACCCCTGTTCATTGGGCAACGAAGGGGCTCTGTTCAAGGCTGGCCCAGGAGAGCAGGCAAGGGATCGGGGCAGGAAGGCTCGAACAGAGCAGAAATCTAATACAGAGCAGGACCGCATCTAGCCCTAAACACTGTGAGAATGACATGAGGATCCAAAATTAGGATGCTCTCCCCTAAACTAGGAAACCTCACCCCGTGCACTGAGTGTTTGGGTGAGAAGAATTACCGTCCAGTGATTCTCCGGATAAGCAAGGAGTCGGGGATGCTGAACTCGATGACAGAGTCCAGCTTCTCTCTCCTCTTCTCCAGGAGCTCGTCCAGCTGCAGCAGAAAACACCAGCTGAGAGGGGCAGAGGCACAGCCAAGGGACCCCTCTCTGGGGAAGGAGGAGATGCCAGAGCAGTCCCCGAACAGGAGCTCACGTACCATTTCGGCCTGCTTCACCGTGCGTGGGAAGCCGTCCAGGAGGAAGCCGTTCTTGCAGGGAGGGGAGTCGAGGTTGCTCTCAATCAGCTCCACCACCATCTCGTCGCTCACCTGCAGAGAGGGGCGCACGGTTAGGAGGGACACCCTGATTTTACACACAGCTGCTGTACTCATGCCAGTGCCCAGGCTGCATCAGACCCTTTTTACAGCCGTTCCTGGTCCCAGAGGCAGCAGCCCCAGCGCAGGGCACTGCCGTTAACAGGGCGAAAGCTGCTTGTTCAGGCCTGCCCGCGTCAGGGAAGCGCTCCCTGCCATGGGTGTCAACACTAACACATGGCTAACGAGACATTTCATGCCAGGGACACTCCAGCCTGCGCGGGGACTTGGCGCAGCGCTGTAACCTCACCGTTACAAAGGTTGCTGTATTTCAAGGGAGACCATCAGCTTGAATACAAACTCCATAGATTTTTTTTTTAAAAACCAATTGACAATACAAAATATCAACGTAACCTTTATTTCCTGTTACTTTGTACCTTCACCCACACGTCCCCCTCAGAGGCAGTCCTGGCCAGGAAGGGCAAAGCAGGCGAGTTGCTCATTGACGCTCGTAAACCTTGCGTGAAGGTAAATGCCCAATAGTTGCTGACAAGCTCTGGCCTCGCTGGATAGTTTTTCCCATATCACTGCTGGGATTAGTGCCTTTTCTACACTGCAGCATTTGGAAAGTACTAACAGATGCTGCGGCCCCAACAATAGCTCTTTATTCGAGAGTAGCTCTCCTCAGCAGCGCTGTTTTCTGCAGCACACGCAGCTGGGACCCAGCAGAATTGGGGACCAGACTGTCACAGCACACGTAAACAAGAGCCCTGGAGCAGGAAGCGTATGGGCGGGAGGCAGTTTGGGTGAAGCAACAAGTCACTTCTGTCCTTTCCTGATTACCCCTTTCGGAGAAAGGGGTCCTGCTTCGTCATCGAGCATAAAAACCCATCCCAGGCTCCGAACGCTGCTGTGCTCCAGCCGAGTTATCTCAGAGCCAGAATACGCTGCTGGGATCTACCTGCAGAGCAGCCCGGTGCCGGCTGCCACACACACGTGGCAGATACCACCAGCCTTGCCAGATAACCTCCCTATCTTTCATAACCAGCTGGGATATTGCAGGCTCGGTGTTGCAATGCAAGCTTTGAGCGAAAGCTGGAGCTAAGCCACGTCGCTCTTCCCACCAGGGGCCTGCAGATTCTCCGTGGGGTGTTATGAGCCCGTTGACAAGCAGCAGCGATGCCCGAGATCTGCCCCGCACCGCTTAGCTTTGGGGCAAGTCGCTGCAACTTGCTGTCTTTCGTTTCACCAAGATATTTCAGTCACTTTAGCATGACAATTAGATCCTCAGAAAATGAACGTGTCGGAGACCCTAACTCTTGTCTCTTGGGGATCCAAAGCGTCTTTTTCACACAGTGTTATGCAGCACCCACTGTACCTACCACAGCAACACCCCTAAGCTTATTTTCACCTCACAGTTATAAGCAAACGGCTTTTATCCAAGAGCTGGGATGTGGAGATGAACCCTCAGACAAACTCTCCCACCCCACAGGGGTCCAGGCATGATGTGAAGAGACACAGGAGCCGCAAAGCATGGCTGTAACATGCTGCAGCTCCAAGGATAAGCCTTCACCTCAGTGTTAGGGAGCCCCAACCCAGACCCCAACCAAGCCCCAACCCCGTGAACACGTGTCAAATATGACAGAAAGAACCAGCCCAGGGAGAGAGAGGCTGCTGGTAAGCCAGGAGCAATTTTGAAGAGCAACAATATTTTTATAGGATGTTTCTCCTGCAGGATAATGAGAAGGAGAACCCACACCCCTGCCTTCACCCTACAATCTGCCCTACCTCCACTAATTGGGTTTTGTCACTGAGGCTTCTAATTAAGAGGTGCATTTTGACTGCTCTCATTCCAGATGCTGCCAGACCACCTCCCCTCCCAGCACGGCTCCCCGCTACCCACCAACTTCCCCGCATCCATCGTCTCTTTGAGCCGCTTGCCCAGCTCGGACCCCGAGGCCACCATGGCCCGCAGCATGTCCCCGGTTGCCAGGTGGCAGACGCAGTAGGTCTCGGCCAGCTTCGGAGCCTGCGGGAGAGAACGGACACGAGGTGAGCTCGCCGTGAGGGTTTCAGAGCCAGGACCTCGGGGGCTGAGGCCCAGCCGGGGCCCGGAGCCCCCGCCCCGGTGGGGCCTTGTCCCCGCTCGCACCAGCGCGAGGGCCTGTGACCGGCCAGCACGTGGCAGGGCCCGGCACACAGCCCTGAGGGCCGGGTGCTCCGGGAGCGGGGCCAGGGCACCGGGGCCCCGCGGCCGGCCCTAGGGAGGGAGTCCAGGACAAAGGGCCCCGGCGCCCGGCTCCCTGGGAGCGGCGGGTCCGTATGCCTGAGCCGCCGGTGGAGGCCCGGGGCACTCCGGAGCGGGGCAGGCCGCACGCCCCAGTCCCTCGAGCGGTGAAGGGGTGGCCCGACACCCGCATCCCTCCAGGCGGGGACTCAGACGCTGGGTCCGGGCGTGGGGAGGGCCGGGCGTCCCGGTCCTGCCGGCGGCCCCCGGGGAGGCGGCCCGCGACCCCCGTGCCCCTCCTGGGAAAGACCCCCGCGTGCCCCCTCACCTGCGTGCCCTTGCCGGCGCCGGGCGGCCCCAGCAGGACGGCGCGGATGCCCTGCCGGAGCCCCGGGCCCGGGGCCTGCCCGCCNGGGGAGCGGGCGGCGTTAGGCGGCGCTGCGTGGGTTGAAGCGCGCCGCGCTCGCCCTGAGCGGTGCGTGCCCTGGCGCTGCGTGGGCCGCCGGCCTCTGCGTGGGATGAGTTCAGCACGCTGCACTGCGTGGGCTGTGCATCACGACACATCCAGAAGCAAGTGGGCACTGCGGTGCTCTGCACCACGCTGCCGAGACCTGGTGCCTCTCTGCCCTCCTCAGCGCGGTGCCTGCTGCGCAGCTCCCCCCACCCTGCAGGGCACAGTCCAGGGCTGGCTGCTGGGCCAGAGCACCGGGAAAACAGGCCGGGATCTCACAGGAGACAAGAGCTTCCTTGGCCCTGGTTGCCAGGAGAGTCCATGGCAAAGCCAAGACCAGAGTGTCAAATACAAGAACCCAGGATAAGTCGGTCCCTCTCACCTCCTCAGTGGGAGCAGCTACCCCCTCCATGCACACAACGTTGTCTCCTCAGCGGCACCAGAGAGGGGATTGCAAATTAACAAGAAAAAGAAAAAAAATTCCCTGCTCAGGCTGTAGTGTTTGTGGGATGGAGCAGTGGAACCGTTTCCAAGCGCACAAATGCAGGCAAAGCACAAATGCAGGCAAGGACAGGACTGATCGACCAGACGGGGCATCTGCACTTATGGCAGAGCTGGATCTGCTGCTGGGGAACCCACCGAAACTGGCAGCAACACAAGGGCAGAATCAGTCCCTGACGTCTTCCCGACTGCCTCCCCAGCCAAACAGGCGCTGCTCAGCCTTTAATCTGCAGGAAGCCTCGTTTCCCCGGCAGCCGTATTTCAGAGGTATTTTTGGCACTCTTCTCCCCGAGGGTCCCTGCGCACGCGATGCACGCGCAGCCACAAGCGCCCTTGCACCAGGGCCGGGCTGCAGGCAGGCTCGCAGCGCTCCGCACTGTCAGGCTGGGGATGAGCTGCCGGCACGGCGGGGACTTGGTGAGAACCTGGGGTGTCTGCTGGGGGCAGCCCCAGCCCCAGGAGGGGATGGGTGAGGGGGAGAGCATTCCCTGAAAGGGATGAAGGATGCTCAGAGGCAGCTCAGCCAATGGGATGGCTGGGTTTGGTTGCCATGGCCACGGTTGTGAGGCAGAGCAGGGAGCGGGGTGCTGGAATACAAGGGGTGCGGACACCCCCCCCACCTCTGCAGGGGTAGCTGGTCCAGGGGCTGGGGCAGGCAGGGAATAGGGGCAGGACGAACAGCCGCTGCTGGGGCCAGTTCATTCTCCTTGGAGACCCATGGGCATAATCTGTTTAAATGATTTCTAAGGTAACGGGGTTGGGGGACTGCACGGGGCTGCTGGGGAAGCTGGCTTGCCTGGTACAGCGAGGAGGCAACCGGTGAGGGATGCCCGTAGATGCTGCATTTTGGGGATGGTGGGTGGAGGGCATCTTGCCGTCAGTGCCCCTCTCCCTCGCTAGCCCCTTGCACTGCCTCTTCCCAGAGACCTCGGACCCCCAGCAACAGCTACGCCTCGGGGTGCTGCGGGAGCTCGGCGTTCCTCGGGGGGCCCCCCCAGCAGCACGCCTAATCACCCGGGAGGGAGGCGTTGGACCTCGGTAAGGAGGGGTGTCCGAGGCTGGGGTACGTTTGCCCAGGGCTAGCAGGAATGACCCACTTAATTGCTCATCATTTCTGTGCCCAACCAGGGCGGGCTGGGTACTGGTTAGTGATGTTTTTGGGGAGTGAAGGGTAAGGCTGGAGGAGTTGCTCTCCTTTCCCAAGAATGAAGCTTTAAGAGCTTCAAAACCCAGTTTTTCTCCCCATTCCCCATCTCTGGAGCCCACTGATGGTGGTTGCTCAATGCATTACAACACCCTGCCACTCCGGGGTCAGCGTGGTCTTTCTCCTAGTGCCCATCCGAAATGTCGTAAGTAGGTCTCTGCAGAGGAGGAGGTGGTGTGCAGCTCTGAGAAATGAAACCTCTGTCTCCTGCTCACTTCAGATCAGGGGGACCATCTTCCTGTAAGAGCCCTGGAGCTAGACCTGGGTTATTGGAGTGGAAATGTTTCCTGTGAGCTCATGCTAGGTTTTCAGCTCCTTGGGTTATGGGATGGGCTGAAACCAGGGGAGGAGACGGTTAAAGGTAAGTGTGCGAGCTTAAAGCTAAAGTTCTGCTAAGTGTGCAAGCCAGGAAACACCATGCAGCTTAACTTGTCCCCTTGTTGCACACCCTGTGTCATGGGAGGGATGTGAAACTGGAACCACAGCACGGATCCAGACCATCCCCAGGTCAGCCAGCATCAGCGAGTGGCCCGTGCTGTGCTCTTTAAAGATGCCTTCCTTTTCCTGGGGCTTGTCTGCCTGGGAAGGTAGGTCCGTAAGACTTCAGCTCTTTGAAAACCACAAGGGAACTTCACCCTGTGCAGCGTACAGGAGATCTAGCTACGTGCTGGAGCGTGAAGGGACACGTTCTGGCTTATATAGGCCACCCGCTTTGCAGTGAAGTTGGCTTTGTTAACTGTGTTGGTGCCTGAACTGCTGCTGAAGAAGACAGGGCTGCTGTGTGCCAAAACAAAGCTCTGAGCTGCAGAGAAATGCGTCTCCTCCCCCTGGAGAAGATGCTTTTACCCACAGTAGGGCTCTCAGCTGAGGCGCTGGTTTGGAGGGGAGCAGCAGAGAGCTCTACCCAGGGCCGTGCTGCCATGTACGGCCCACGGGAGGGAGGGGGAGCACCTCGGGGTGCAGGCTGGGTGGTGTACGCCGGCGGAGCTTCTGGACCCTGCCTCTAATATTCCCTTTCTTTTTCCAGTGCGTTACATACTTAGAAGCTATACCCTGCTGGAGGAGGCTTTAAATTAGTGCTACCACACCTTGACCATGAATGCATACTTGAACGAATCCAACTTCACGATGGTGGAGGAGGGCTTCACCACCAGAGACCTCCTGGAGAACCTCCTCGTGGAGCTGTGCCAGGCGGTGAGGGCTGGCAGCTCCGCTGCTCCCCAGCAGCCAACACCCCCTCGGCAGAGGCAGTCGTGGGGAGCCGGCTGTCGCTCACTCCGGCTTTCTCCTAGGGCGACCAGCAAGCCTTCTTCGTGGCAGACCTGGGGGACATTGTGAAGAAACACCTGCGTTTCCTGAAGGCCTTGCCCCGTGTGAAACCCTACTTCCCGGTTAAGTGCAACGGCAGTGAAGGAGTGATACGGCTGTTGGCTGAGCTGGGGGCAGGCTTTGCCTGTACCAACAAGGTAGGGTGGTGCGAGGACAGCTCGGGATGAGCATCCTGTGGGCACTGATGGGAGAGTGGCAGAGCTCACCCTCCTTTCCCAAGTTTCCCCTCACTAGATGATATTTACAGGGGCAGGATTCTCTCTCTGCTGTCAAAACCTTCCCAACACAGCCCAGAAATCCCCGTCCTCCCTGTCTGGTGACTCAGGCTTGTTCCCCTTGACCGACATTCCTGTCTCTGGAACTGCTGTCCTGGCTGGCAGGCTTGGCTGGTGGCACCCTGGGGTGCCACTGCCGCAGCCGTCCAACTCTTGGTGGCTTTCAGGCTGAGCCTAAAGGTCCCTGCTCCCTCCTGCTTCTCATTTGCTCACAGCCAGATTCCCAGGGAGGATCCAAAGTTAAGCCACTTACTTGTATGTAATTAAATAGAACGTGTTACCAGGAGGAGAAAGTGCAAAGAGTCGTGACAGCTCAGACCAGCGCTGCAGCCATAACCCTCACTGCAGCTCAGAGGGGACACATGCACCAAACCCACGCCTGCTAAACCCACTTGTTTTCTCTCCTCCTGGTCTCATGCCGCTTGTAAACGTCTTGCCGCAACCTGCCCCTGCCAGGACAAAGTCCTCTGCGATCCCTTTGAGCTCTTGCGGATTTTCCCTGCAAAAGCCCAGGCTGCATTGCTGGCGGTTTGCCCCTCGCAGTGCTGCAAGCTGGCCGAGGCCCAGGGCTGATCGTGGCCAGGCGTGGGCAGCGCCGGTGCCGGGGACCTGCCTACACGCGTGCCGTTTCCCTGCAGGCGGAGATTGCACGTGTTCAAAGCATCGGAGTCCCGGCTGACAAGATCTTCTACAGCAGCCCCTGCAAGCAGGTTGCCCACATCAAATACGCAGCCAGCCGCGGTGTGCAGCTGATGGCCTTCGACAATGAGGTGGAGCTGAGCAAGGTGGCCAGGAGCCACCCCCATGCCAGGTAGGTGTCCGGCAGCATCGTTGGTGTGGGGGGCTGGAGTAGGAGCTGGGGAGATGGCTGTGAGGTGACAGAGGGCCTGAAGACCCCTCGACGCAGCGTGGCTTTGCTCTGCAGGGTGTTGTTAGGTATTGCTGCTGACTCCAGCCCCTCTGCCCATCCGAGCATGACGTTTGGGACCACGCTCAAGTCCTGCCGGCACCTGCTAGAGACGGCGAAGGAGCAGGCTGTGGAGGTTGTTGGCATCAGGTACAGCATATGGTCCTTTTTCCATAGGGGTGCTCAGCCCATGTTGGAGGGGACTGTGGGGAGCTCTGCCTTGCCGGAACAATGCAGGAGTCCACAGAGCCACCAGCTGCTGTGGCTGGGAGTGAGGTGGGGGTTGGGCTCTGGGGAGGTTGACCCTTGTTGGGAGCAATTTGGGGCAGGTTTGGCCCTCAGAGAGGGTCTGGGGGGCTCTGTGAGGCCAGCCGGGCAGTCTTGCTCGGGGTGGTGTGCGGGAAGCGCAGAGCTGGCCCCAATGAGTGATAATCCCAGTGCCGTGTCCCCTCGCTGCTCTGTGGGGACGGGCAAAGCCTGCTGAAATGGGGACTGTGCCCTCAGCTTTCACCTGGGGAGCTGCGGTCTGGAGCCCCAGGCCTTCGCTCAGTCTGTGGCTGCGGCACAGCTGGCCTTTGAGATGGGCACAGAGCTGGGCTACCGGATGCATCTCCTGGACATCGGAGGGGGATTCCCCGGCACCGAGGACGCCAGAGCCCGGTTTGAAGAGGTACACGGCTCCCGGTGCCTGCACTCGGCAGGCAGAGAGCGAGGCTGGAGGGTCTGGCTCCCTGCAGAGGGACCGAGCTAACCGAGAGGGAACATCTTCTTCCCATCCAGATCGCCGCCGTGATAAACTCTGCCTTGGACTTGTATTTCCCAGACGGCTGCGGGGTGGAGATCGTTGCGAGACCTGGGCGATACTACGTCACCTCCGCCTTCACCTTCGCTGCCAGCATCACTGCCATGGAAGAGGTTCCTGCGGAGCAGCCTGGCTCTGATGGTAGGTGGGACACTGGGACGGGCCCACCCGTGTGCCCGAGCCCCCCTGAGCCCTCTCCCTGCTCCCCCCTCAGAGGAAGAGCCTGGCAGCAAGAAAAGCCTCGTCTATCACCTCAGCGACGGCATCTACAGCACCTTCAGCTGCCTCCTGTTTGACAGCCCCTGCCCCAGACCTCGCCTGCACAAGGTGAGGGTCTGGCCCGGTTTGAGGAGAGCCCAGCGGGTCCCTTGCGTCGCGTCCCGTCGCCGCAGCTGACCCTGCTCTCCCCTGCACCGTGGCTGGCCCCGGGCTCCACGCCAGAGGAGAGCAGAGGCCAAGGGGAAGAGGTTATGGCGAGGTACCAGGAGGGCTGTAGCCCGAGTCCGTGGGCTCCCGGGTGGAGACAAAGCAGGTCGCTGGGCGCTGGTGCATCCTCATCCCCTGCGGCCGCTCCATCTCTCCCCCGCAGAAACCCTGCCCAGACCACCCCTCGCACAGCAGCAGCCTCCGGGGCCCCCCGGGACACGCAGAGGACCGCATTGCCGACGGCCTGGAGCTGCCCGAGCTGCGCGTCGGGGACTGGCTGATTTTCGAGGACATGGGTGCCTACACCGTCGCAACCTCGTCCCCGCTTGGCGGGTGTTCCCAGCCACAGATCACCTACGCCATGTCCCGCGTGGCCTGGTAAGAGACGGTCCTGAGCAGGGCAGGGCTGAATCCCACGGGAGATGCTGTCTTTTCCTCCAGCTGGGTTCTTTGTCCAAGGGAGAGGGTCAAATCTGAGTCCCAGAACCTGGAGATTCAGGGTAAAAATCTGGCCTCAGAGGCAAAACTCGTATTTTTTTAAACATTGACAGACTTGAGCCAGTTTTTCACTGGGGAAGCCAGAGGCAGCTCGGCTCTGCCCGTGCAGACAGGGCTGTTGCTCTGGGGGAGGTGAGAGCCCCCAAGCTCCCCCTTCCCCGGGCCCATCCTGCAGCATTTTGCGAGGGGCTGCTCCCCCTCGGTTGTCTCCCGCTTGCAGGAAAGCCGTCCAGCTCTTCCAGGGAAAGCCACCGCAAACGGAAGACGACCGCGACAGCATCTGCGCCCCGCTGTCCTGCGGCTGGGAGATGGCGGAGACGCTCTGCGTCACCCCGGTCTTCGCTCCGGCCGGCATCATCTGAGCAGCGCCGGTACCGGGGAGGGGGTAAAGGTCCCGCGGCGGCCGGGCTGCGGCAGCGCCTGCCGCCGGCATCGCCCCCCTCCGCTCTCACGGGGGACCCCCGGGGGGGCACTTTGAAGTGTCATAAATCCGGTTCCTCCTGCTGGGGCGGTGTCGTGTGCCTGCTAAAGGGGTTTGGCGAGAGGGTGGGTGGTGCCGAGCAGGTTTGGGTTCTTTTTTTAGGAGTTATGGTAATAAATGGTTGTCGAGCGCTGTTCAGGGTTTCATATGAGGAAGCCTCCCGGCTCTTCCTCCCCGCCCTGCGCCGGAGGCGGTGGAGAATCAGTCTGCGATAAGCAGTTAGCTGCGTAACGAGGCTTTGCTCGTTAGGGAAGGTGGGGCCGTTCACCCAAACCTTGGACACTGTTCAGGCATCTGCAGGGAGCCCTGGGACTTCAGGGGGGTATGGAAATAGCGGGGGCGGTTTTGGGGTATTACTGGGGGGAAGACCCAGGCCTGGTGGCATCCTCCGGGTCCCCGAGTTCTCGTCAGCCCTAACGAAGCCCCCTGCCCCTGGGATGTGTGCGGGGGTCCCGCAGAGGTACAGCACTGCAGCGGGGGGAGATGGGGACCCGGAGGCCGTAAATCCAAAGAACGGGGACACTGCAAGACCCTGAAAACCAGGGACTGGGGGAACTGGGGGGCACTGGGAGGACCCTGAAGCGTGGGGATGGGGTGCACTGGGAGCAATGGGACACTGCGGGGATACTGGGGGACACTGGGGCACTGGGGTGGGGGCACTGGGAGCACTGGGGGGGCATTGGTCGGGGGAGCACTGGGAAGACACTGGGAGCTCTGGGAGGACACTGGGAGTACTGGGGGAGCCTCGGAGGCTGCCGCAGCGGCCGCCAGGGGGCGCTGGGGCGCGGCGGGCGGTCTCCCCTCTGCCCCGCCAGGGGGCGCTGCAGCGGGGAGGGTCGCTCATGCCGCTCGTCTCGCTGGCTCCGCCGGAGCCGCGCAGCCGTAAAGCGCGACGTGAGTGTCGCGGTTGCGGTCGCGCTTGGCGGCGGGCAGCGTCGTGAAAGGCCCGTGAAGGACGGCGGCGGTTGCAGATCTGTGAGGCGCGGCGGGGGGAGGGGCCCGGCCCTGGGGGTGTCAGTATCGTGACAGTGTCCGTGTCGCGACAAGCGCGGAGTCATGCCGTTCTGGGAGCTGCAGCGGCAGCTGGGCATCGATGTGGACCGGTGGTTGCTGCGGCAGAGCATGGCGCAGCCCTACGGCAAGGCCGCGGCCTGTCACGCCTTCGAGCGGGAGTGGGTGGAGTGCGGGCACGGCCTGGGCCAGACCCGCGCCCGCCGCGAGTGCCAGCCCGAGTACGAGGACTTCATGGAGTGCATGCACCGCACCAAGCTGGTGAGCGCCGGCGGGCGGGGGGCGGGCAAGGGGGGCGCCGGGCCGGGGTGCGAGCAGGGGGCTGCGGAGGGTCCAGGCCAAGCTGGGGGGCGGGCACTGGGGCGGCTGGGCTGGGCTGGGGAAGGGGCTGCGAACACCTGAGGTGCTGGGCCAAGCTGGGGAGAGGGTGCTGAGGGGCCAGGCCAAGCTTTTGAGAAGGTTTGGGGGCTCCGGTCCAAGGCTGGGGAGGGGGATCGGGGTAGGAAGTGCTGCCGGGGGGGTTCCTGGTCATCGGGCACCCTGCCGTGGTGGGGCCTGCAGCCGCCGGGGAGCCCAGCCCAAGTGGGGGGCCTGGCCCTGCAACAGCCCCTTCCCCAAGGGGTGGTGTGGGCTGTGGTGGCAGCAGGGCTCTGTCCTCCTCAGTGCCTTCCTCCCTGCCTCTGGGGTCCTCCTCCTCTTCAACAGCAGCTACGGTCAGTCCTCAGCTGCAGCAGCAATGAGAGAAAACACTGCCTGGGCAGCTGTGGGCTGAAAACCCAATTATTAGTAGTAAAACGTGTTGCAACAACTTGAAGCCCCAAAGTCTTTGGCAGAAGGCGCAAACCTGCGTATTGGATGTGTGAGGACCCCCGAGGGCAGGGTTGGTGGGGGTGCCACGTGCACACGGGTTCTGGGGGGCTGCCAGGACCTGCACTAGGGACCACCTCGGCGCTTCCCTCACCGCTGCGACCCTGTTGTGTGTCTGCCCCCACCCTCTGGTGTGCGCTTTGCCAGGCTGTGCGGCTGAGAACCATCCTCGAGCAGAGGGACAAGATGATCAAGGAAGGGAAGTACACGCCGCCCGACTACCACAAGGGCAAAGAGGAGCCGCGGCCTTGATTTGCCGGGGACGTGGCCGTCGGTCGCCTGCGGAGTCGCTGGCGTGGAACTCCTTTGGGAAGAAAACCCGCGGCACAACCGGGTTACGCGGTTGCGGTGGGGTGGGGTCTGCGTGGGGGGAATGACACCACATCGAGCATCGCTGGGGTTAGTAAATGTCTCCTTCGGAACAGCGTTTGGCTCTGTCTTGTCTTTCTTTCTGAATAACGCATGGCTTGAGGGTCTTTCTCTGCAGCAGTGCTGTCAGGGGAGCTTTTGAGACACCCTAAAACACCGCAGCGGTGCTGGGGACGTGCCCTTGAGGAGGTCGAATGCTCCTGGAGCCGGAGGGAGCCGCCGGCAGCTGCCCGTGCCGTAGGTTCTCCCTTCGTGCTCACAGCCCGTCCCTCCCGCTGACCTGCGGGCAGGCCTCCCAGGCGGCCATCGCTGCTGGAAACGAGAGGAATAACCTGAAAGAGTTAAAAAAAAAACAACTATCCAAGCTTGTCCTGCAGAACTTCATCTTAATTTACAGCCAGCGCACGGGACTGGTGTGTGCTGGGCTGTTCCCAGTCACTCCCCAGCTGTCGGTAGCGCTGTGTGAGGTGAACTCCTGGTTAAAACAACTCGCTTCTCTCCGGATTCAGGGCGGTAGCGGCTGGATTCGGTTTCTCTCTTGCCCTTTCAGGGTGTCGGAGGCAGATTCTCCTCACTGGGGGCTTTGCTTCCAAATCCTGTGGGATCCATTGAGCGCCGCGGGCGGCCCTGGCACAGCCGGGATGGTTTGTGCCTCCGCGCTGCGCCCTGGCAGCGGGACCCGCCTGCCCAGCTGGTGTTTGTCCCCTCCCCAGGGGATATTTCCCCCCGTTCCCTCCAAATCCAGCACGGTTTTGTAATAGTATTAAAGCAGGTGAGTACCTGGAAGTAGAGAGGGGACAGATCTCTGCTTTAATCCACGTTTTTGATAGTGGTGATCATGAGTTTAATGCTTAATCTTTGATGCAGGTGGAGCCTATGAGTTTCCTGATCCTCGCAAATCCCCACGCTGGGGTGGTAAACGCTGACCCGAGCGCGGTGTAACCTCCGGCGGGCAGAGAGAGCCGGTGCCCCCGGCCGAGCTGTGCCGAGGGGCTGCGGGGGGCTGGTCGCAGATGCAGGTAACTCCTGCCGCCAGCGCCTTTGTCCCTGGATCAGCAGCGCTTGGGACGCGCCTCTGCGTCTGTGACCAGCTGAGAAGAGATGTCCCCTCTCGAGGGCCGAGGGCGCCGTGGCAGAGCTCCTCTTCCTCCAAACACCTTGTGAATAATTAACCGGGGGGGGGAGGACAGCGGCTTTGATGAGCGGTCTGAGTTTACGTAGCATGTGCTTGAAATTTGAGGGGGGATTGAAATTAAAGTATCGCCTCACGTGGACTGTGACGGGAGCGAAAACCCGAACTCTGCTTGGCTGGGACCCCTCCCCTGCCCACGGAGAGGGAGCCGCTGCCAGGGGCCCGGGCCCCTCGGTGGGCACACGGAGCCCTCCTGGCAAGAGTCTCGCAGAGCCCTGACCCGGGGCACGGACCCTGGAAGAGCTGCGCCCTCGGAGAGAACGGGCCACAGCTGGGTGCTGTGTTTTTGGGGCGCTCTGCCCTGCCCCTGTGCCGTCCCGGGGTGCCCGGGGGCAGGGACCCCAACCAGGAGAGTTTCGTTATTTGCACGTGGTTGAACAAAGCGCTGCGGAAGAAACACTTCCCCGGTTTTCACCCCAGTTCCACGCGGGCCGTGGCAGCGACGGTCCTGCAGGTGCCGGCTCAGCGGGGTTTGGCTTTTTTGGGATTTCTGCTGCTCCTTGTCGAGCTCCTCTCCCACAGCTCCCTCCGATCCGGCTTTTCCGAGCGCTGCGGGGAGCTTTCTCCCTTCCCCCAGGCCCAGAGGGGTTCCCTCCGCTCCGGTGGGGTTTCTCCCTGGCAGGGGGAGGGCGGCATCGGAGAGCCCTGAAATCCGGGTCCGGATCCGATGAGGCTTCAGGCTGCCGGAGCCGGGGAGCTGCTCTCCCTGTGTGTAGTGGGCTGATAATCCTCAGGGATTTTGTTTGGCGCTTTCAAAGATGAAAACTGTTTGGTGGAGATTAGTTTCAGCAGCAGAAAACTTACGTAACGACGCCGACGCTCCGGTGGATTACAGCGTTTCGGCTATAAAAGCAGGCGAGGGGGAGCTCCCTGGGCAGCAGTGGAGGGAAACACCGGAAAAATGGGAGTGCGGCGTGAAGAAATGGGCAGAAAAGTGAACGGTTTCAGGTGAAAACGCCCTGCGAGGCTCCCGGCGCGAGGGCTGTGGGCTCTGTTGGCCGGGGGGCTGCCGCAGCCACCAGCCGTCAGAACTAATTAACAGAGAGGGAAAAGCGTGGATAGAAATCGAACCACACGCCTGGCCCTCGGCTCTGGGGGGAAGGAGAGGGGGCTGCGGCTGCGGCTGCGTGGGTGGGGGACACGGGGACCGCAACGGGGACCAACGAAAAAGAAGAAGAACGCGCCGAGCAGGGCTGAGCCGTGCCAGCGCCGTGGGCTGGTGCACCAGGAGCCGTTTCCCCACCGAGCCAGACCACGATTCACCCGGTATCAGCCCCTGTGTTTCAACCAAGGATGGGAAATTTGGGGAGCGGGGCCAGTGCCTGCACCCCCTCCATTGCAATCGCTCGTTATGGATGACGATTAATTACCCTCCCCTTTCCTGGAGAGGCGTTACGCACCGCAGAGGGGCCGGGGACGCGGAGGCGGCTTCGGGGAGGCGGCAGGTTTGCAGGGTCAGCCCCACGAACGAATTTTCTGGTGGCAGTTTGACTGCGACGGTCGTTGACTCGGCGGCGTTGCAAAGCCCTCGCACGCAGGCTGCGAAGGCCGGCAGCGCCCGGCGCCGCGCGGCAGCACAGGCTGGTGCCCGCCTGGGAACTGCTGGTTTGCAGAAAAAAAAAAAAAAAAAAAAAGAAGAAAAAAGGCTGTGAAAGGGAGAGGGGAAAAAAAAAGAGGCTCAGCAGAAAGCGCGGCAGCTTGCTGGTGTGGAGAGTGACTCATCTCATCGAGCCGTTCAGATGTCGGAGGCAATATTGCAACGTATCTAAACACTCCGGCCTCCCGAGTGGCTCTTTAGATCCGTCCAAAATCTAATTGTTCTGGCGATAGATGTTAACACAGCCAAGGGCAAGTGGTGAAATAGCGGGGACTGGGAGAGCGGATCTATTTGTCGTAGTTAAAAGCTCTATTAGAAATTTCAGCCAATAAGGAAAATAACCAAAGACCTAATGAAAACGAGCAAATTCGTGGAGAGATAAAAAAACCACCTTCTGGCTCTGGCAGGAGGAGGCCGTGGCCGAGGCTCTGGCCGAGCAGCAGCGATCGAAAATGGGTCCGATCATCCCGACTGAGTTCCCCCGGGCAAAAGGGATTTGGAGCACCCTCAGCTTCTGAATGTAGTTCACCACGGAGCTCTGAGCACGATTCATTTCCAGCGTCTAGTAGATCCAGATTTATATTTCACTGTTTGCTTTTTTTGTTGTTTTTTTAGCGTGGGACGAAGCCACGTCCCGGCTGGGTGGGAGGTCTCCACCACGAAGCCGCTTCTGCCGCTGACTCGCAGCGCTCGCCGGCTGCTTTCCCAGCAGCTTCCCTCCCCCCTGCTCCCCCATTCCCATTTTCCTACAACCCTCAGCCGCCCGGGAGCGGGAGCGGGGGTCCGGGGAGCGGGTGAGCCCCCACCTCCTGCAGCTCCCGCAGCCCCGGATGTGCCGGGAGCCTCCAGCAGCGTCTGCAGCTCCTCTCTGCCTCAGAGAGGGGGAATAAACAACTCTCGGGAGATGAATAATTTATCAAAAGTCAAGGGAAAAGGCAGATTTCATCTGTGGGCTGGGGCGAAGGTTTTAATGAGGGAGATGGGGACAGACCCTGGGGCAGAGCCGTGGCCCGGGAGACGGCTCCCCGCGTCCCCGCAGATGCTGAGCGGGACCCCAAGGTCTCGGCACCCTTGTGTGGGTGTCTGCAGGGCCCCGGCAGGGAGGGGGGACCCCATGGCCCTGCTGTACAGCGCAGGAATGGGGAGATGAAATGATTTAGGGAGGCCTCCCCCCCCCCACCGCCTCCCCCCTTCCTCCTGAAATAACGATTTCCCACGTAGGCAAAACAATGCACGATCTTAACCCAGATCCGTAGCACAAATAACCCAGCGCCGCCGGGCGCCGTGAGGGATTTCTGGAAAGGTGTTTCGGGTGTGAAATCCGCGCAGGCTGGAACAGGCACCGTCTCCCAGCCGCCCTCGCTCCTCCCAGGGTTCGACACGGCTCGAATCGGCCGCGTTTGCTCCGAGGGCACCGCGAGGGAGGAGGTCAGAGCCCGGCCGGTGGCGCCGAGCACGGGGTGACGCAGGGACACGTCACCCTGCAGCCAGCGCCGGGGCGTGCAGCTCCCCGCAGCCGGCCGCGCGGTGAACCGTGTGTTTCATGCCCCGAGGGCGAGCGGTGCCCGGCCGCGATGGGTGGAAGCGCGGGCGGCCGGGGGTGTCGTGCCCATCGCCCCGGTGTGCACCAGAGGCCGCGGGAGCCGCGGCCAGGCCCGCGGGGCCGTCAGCCGGGGGCCTTCGCACATCGCAAACACACGGCTGAGCTGCCCAACCCGTCCGGGAGCTTTGGGAACGGCACGAGCAGCGTCTGGCTCTTCAGGCACTTTCCTCCTCCCGATGTGTCTGAGCCCACCGGCTCCAGTGGGACGAGCCCTCCCAGCTCTCACAGATTTTGGGGTCCCTCGTGGTGCTGGGACCCACAGCTCCCACTTGAGCACAGCGGCTGCATTTATCTGTCAGTGTCCAGTACGGACCCGACCACCGGCTCAGGGGGTGCGAGACCTGCACGGGGGGAGGGAAGAGAAAGCGGTGCCGGGGCGGCAGAGCTGGCACCGGGGCGGCAGGGCTGGCACCGGGGCGGTGAGGCTGGTGCCGGCCCATGAGGACACCATTTTCGAGGACACCATTTTCCAGTACACCCTTTATTCTGCCCACAGTGCCCCAGCACCAACCCGGCCCTCGCTACCCGCTGTGCTCGTGTCTGCGAGGCCTCGGCCGCTGCGTCTGTGGGCTCGACACATCCCACCGGTGCATCCGCACCCCGGGCGGGTTCTGGCCGAGTGCTTCCTCCTGCGCTGCGCTCCCCATCCCGGGCGCGACCAGGCAGGGCTGCAGGGCAACACGTGCTCTTTTACAGCCGCGTCCCAAGTGTCCAAGAGCAGAGTGTCACCACACCCCGTGCCGTGTCCTCCACTGCGTCCCACCCCCTCGCTGGAGGTACTCGGGGAAACAGCCGCCGGGAAGCAGAGGGACTTGTTGGGATGAGATCTGAAGACTGGTGGGAGAGAGGTGCCCGTGGGGCAACCGGCTGCACCGAGACCCTGGGGGAACTGGGGCGACGGGCTTGGCCCAGCTGCGTGCGACGCCGCGGGAGCAGCCGCGCTGGCCCGGGGCCGTGGCACGACGCTGCTGTTCGCTGGATCCCGCCGTCGGTGCGGGGCAGCTGGATCTGCCGTCAGCCGGAGCGGTTTATCCTGCTTCACTCCTGCCAAGCGGCTGGGGCTGTCCTGCAGCTCAGCCACCCCTTCGGGCTGCTGCTGGTGACCCTGCCTGCGCCTCGGCTGCTGCCGGCACTGACTCGGCTGGGGCTGGGATGCCTGGCTGCCCCGCAGGTGAGGCCCTGGGCAGCACACGGCTTTCCCAGCGCAGCCCTCCAGCCCTTTCCACGCCTGGCCCTGCTCACGTCCCCCCAGCACCCTGCTCGTGTCCCCCCTCGCCGTGCTCCCACCATGGCTGCCGCTGCTGGCCCCAATCGATGGGTGCTATAATTACCCTGGGCCTGGGGGGGGGATCCAGAGGATGGGGTGGGGAGGGGTGCTGGGGTGGGAATNNNAGCGGCAGCGGCACCGGGAGCGCCGAGCCACCGGGGCCGGGGCCGGGGGGTGAGCGGGGCCGGGGCTGCGGGCAGGGGGGTGCGCAGCGGGGAGGGACCGGGGAAGGGCGGCGGATGGAGCGGGGATGGGCCGGGGATGGAGCGGGGATGGAGCGGGGCTGGAAAGGCGGCGATGGGGATGGGGGTGGACCGGGAAAGGGGAGCAGCAGCCGCCGGGGCTGGGCTGGGGCCGCGGACACCGGAGGATGCCGGCCGGGGGAGGGCAGGACCGGGCGGGGGGGGCCAGGCCAGCCCCGTGTGCCCCCGCAGAGCCGTGCCCGCACCCCGCTGCCTCCCGCACCTGCTGCACCCCCCGCCCGCGCCGCACACCCGGGCTCCGGCCCCCGCAGCCCCCGGCCCTGCCTCTCCCCGGGCACCGAGTCCCCCCCCGGACCCGCAGCCCCCCCCCCAGCCGCACACCCGCGGGTTCCCCAAAACCAGGGCGAGGGCCGAGCCCCTCGGTGCAGGCGTCGGGGCTGCTGGGGGAGATGCAGTTTTGGGCCGCGGTTCATTTTTTTGCAGCTTTTCAATGGGGGGTGAATGACTCATGGAATCCTTTCTCCCTCTCTTTCGATGTTTTTTTGGGTCTCTTTGTTCCTGTTTTGCTGATTAAATGATGGTAATAAGGAAAGGCTCCGCGCGATGGAGGCGGCTCCTCTGCCGCGGCACATCGGTTGTAGGAGTCTCAGTCATTTCATGTGCGTTTTTCCTGGTCGAGCTAGAGGACACAATGGGAATTATTTTAAATATGTCTCATGCAAGGTGCTTATTTGCCCAGCGTGTGTACGCGGCACAGCTCACTCCCTGTGTGCCACAGAAAGCCCTACCGTTTTCCCCTACCACGATTAATAGGATTTTTAAAGCTGTTCCCACACAGAGAGGGGAAAAACCGCAGGTACAAAGGGCAGTGCTGATGTGATGGCTTCTTCTTGTACCGAGCACAAAGAAATCGAACCCAAAAGGTTGGACTTTGCTTTGTGGGAGTGAGCCGGTGCCGGGGATGTCAGCGTGAGCTTTGCTGGTAGAGGGGCGGCCGTACCACCGTCCCCAGAAGCCCCAGCCATCAGACCAGCAAGGGGGAAACTGAGGCAGCATTTAGGAGCTCCAAGAGGGCTGATTCGCCTGCCCGAGAGGGCACCAGCGCGAGGGCAGAGACGTCCGTGGTGGGATGGTCCTTTCTCCATCACCCCCAGCACCCACGGTGGGGAGGGAGCTGCGGCCGGCGGCCCGGTGTCACGCGCTGTTTGCTCCTTCTGCAGGCTGCTGCCCGCGGGGACGTCCTGCCCGCCCTCCTGCCCACGCCGTGGGCCATGTCGTCCTCCGACGAGGAGACCCTCAGCGAGCGGTCGTGCCGGAGCGAACGGTCGTGCCGGAGCGAGCGCTCCTACCGTAGCGAGCGCTCGGGCAGCCTCTCCCCCTGCCCGCCCGGGGACACCTTGCCCTGGAATTTACCCCTCCACGAGCAGAGGAAGAGGAAGAGCCAGGACTCGGTGCTGGACCCGGCCGAGAGGGCTGTCGTCAGGGTCGCAGGTAAGGCAGCGCCCTGTCGTGCGGTGAGTCCCCCCGGGGTGGGGGAGATGGGGCTCCCTGGGCTCCCCCCGTGGTGGCCGAGATGGTCTTGGGACCATCCCTGTCCCCCGCTGCTCCCCAGGGAGCCTGGGGATGGATGGGATGGGGAGGGGGGGATGGATGTGGCCTTTGGTGGCCGAGGGCCGGGGTGGCGGCTCGGCTCTGTGATGGCTTTGTCCTGTCCGGGCAGGGCTCACCGCAGGCTGGTTCATACCCTCAGCACGCTGGGGTTAAGGGATGACTGGGCACCTCCAACGCTTGGGTTGGGTGACATTAAAATGCCTAATTAAGGACTAAATGGCTCCTTGGTGGAACAATGCCCTTGGCCAGACTCCGGGGAGGAATTTGCCCTGGGATGTTTGTGATTCCCGCCCGGCTGATGGAGCCGGGGCCGTGGTGGTGCCCATTGGAGCCCCATCGCCGCGGTCCCGGGGTCCCTGCGCTGCTGCGTCGTGGAGGGGACCCTGCCCCGTGCGTCCCCTCGCCTGCAGCACCGCCGCGGTGCCCACCGGCTGCTGTCACACCCCGGGGGAAGGGACGGGGACGGGAAGGAGAAACAAAGACAGGGATGGACCCGCCATGGCTGATGGCTCCTTCTCCAAGCGCTGGTTGATGGGGCTGGTGGGGACCCTGCGCCGGGGCCGGCGGGGAAGGAGGATGGAGGTGGAGGGAGGATGGAGGAGCTTTGCTAAAGGTGGCGGCCCCGGGCACCGGAGCTGGGATTTGCTTCTTCACTTGGGACAAACGGCCGACGGGGGCTTTGATTTGCGGCTGCTGGAGCGAGCGGGGATTCGGGGCCATGCCGAGGGGCCCCCACCGAGCCCTGGCCGGGCTGTTCCCGGCTGCCGCCCCAAGGGAACCCCGGGGCCCGGCTTTCATCTCGCTGGCGGAGGCGTGCAGGAGGGCGGCGAGCTCCCGAGGCGCCCGCTCTGCCCTGCCAGCCCCTGCCAGCCCCCAGCCGACGGGCAAATCAGCCCCAGTGCTGGGCTCCGCGCCCTGTGGGGACTCAGACTGGGAGTACTGGGAGCCCAGTACTGTCCCAGCCCCCGTGTGTCTGCAGCACCCGGCATGTGGGCAGATCCCACCAGGGCAGGAGCAGCAGCAGGGTGCTGGCTGTGTGCCCTCCCTGCCCGCTCTCCTGCCCGCCCTCCTGCCTGCCCTCCCTGCCCGCTCTCCTGCCTGCCCTCCCGCCTGCCCTCCCTGCCTGCCCTCCCTGCCTGTCCTCCTGCCTGCCCTCCCGCCTGCCCTCCCGCCTCCCCTCCTGCCTGCCCCCCCCCCTCCCCTCCCGGCCTGCCCCCCCGCCCGCCCGGCCCGGGCCCCGCCGGGGCAGCCCCC